>CM051265.1:36609748-36685394 GCA_027921565.1 Artemia sinica
ACAAGTTAACTTTTACTAGAGTCCACTGTAACTCGAAATACGTGGAATTCTTTTCCTGATTTCGTTCATCATGTTTTCGTTTATCTTCTAACCGCGTATGTCTTTGCTGTTCATTTTCATTTTTCGTAAGCTCTAATTCTCGTTTTCGCTGATCTGCTAACCGCGCGTGTCTTCGCTGTTTATTTTCATTTCTCATACGCTCTAATTCTCGTTTTCATTTATCTTCTAACAGCACGTGTCTTTGCTGTTCATTTTCATTTTTCATACGCTCTAATTCTTGTTTTCGTTTACCTTCTAACCGCGCATGTCTTTGCTGTTCATTTTCATTTTTCATACGCTCTAATTCTTGTTTTCGTTTACCTTCTAACCGCGCATGTCTTTGCTGTTCATTTTCATTTCGACACGTTTTTGGATTTTGATTACTTCAGATACTTTAGCAATGTCTTTTTTCTTTAGCTGCCCGTATTGGTGTTGTCACAACTGATGGTCCAGGTTGTCAGTTTTCACATCTTATCACGTTTGATAGTTTAGGTGTTGGTTCCACAGAATTATCATTTATAGTAACTGCTACTGCAAATTTTCGTTTTTGGGGTCTTCCTTTAGATATTGTGTTGGATAAATAAGTGATTGTGTTAGATGAATAACTGACTACATTTGGAAACTTACGTGGTTATATAAGAGAAATGACGTCATAAAATGTCTTCATGCCATGGCCTACATGACGCCATTGTATTTTTTACGAGCACAACGTCATTGTAATTATTACTATATGACGTCATTTGCAAAAACCAAAAGTAAGGCTCTTAACGATTTTTCTCTGACTTCTGACCTATCTAGATCGTTTTTTTATGCAAGAATATCCCAAGATACCAATTTTTCCCGAAAAAACATACAGCCGTTTTGGAGAACATACATACATACATAAATACATACATATACAATTATGCTCACATATAAAGATAGTATATATATATATATATATATATATATATATATATATATAACAGAGCTTTTTCGGTGACATGTTAAAACCTTTATCCAGTCCAGTTTATAAAATACTAATAGTGGGGCGACTCAGAATAGGAATCGTTCAGTTTTTCAAGAAAGCATGAAAGCTGGTGGACATATACTTTCGACTGCGCTGAACAATCCTGGAAGTGGAGGCGAGATACTCGATCACTAGAACGACGTCAAAAACGTCGCGAGTTGTCGGAAAATTCAAATGGGGTTTTTAATAGCCCAAGAAAGTCTTGGAGTGGGTAATAATGCTACTGAATGCACTGGTCGTCTAACTTATCCTCAGATCATAAGAATGTCGTCTAAACGTCACAAAACGTCGCATCTCTATCAAACAACGATTTGCTGATATATAAGATTCAGTAAATTAAACCCGTGGATGAGGCTTCAACTATGCTGAAATTCCCAGAAAACGGAGGCAACAGATTAGGTGACAGGAACGTCGTTAAAAACGTTGTATAATATTGCATATCTTAAAAAAGGGTTTAGATAGCGCACGAAAGTCTTGAATGGGTAAAAATTGGCTTCTGATCGCACTGGTGAGAAATGAGGTTCGGATCACACTGGTCATTTTAGCATCGTGTTAGAAGCCATAAATCAGGATGGTGGAAATCAGTTTTTATAAAAATTGCAACGTTGCCAGAAGGTCACATTAGGTTATGTGACGTTCTGACGGTGTAATACGCGTAAAAGAAGTCTGACATCGACTATACAAACTGATTCCAAGGATTAAAATTCTATTTCAGAACGCTGTGGAAATGCCGAGTAACAGGAGTTCGCTTTTTAAAATAAGAAGCCGGACATCGACTATAGAAACTGATTCCAAGAATTAAATTCCATTTCAGAATTTTGTGGACATGCCAAAAGCGCCGTGTAACGAATAATTTTCGCACTGTACAAGAAAGCAATTGGGTGAATGAATCAGTATTTTTTTTTACAATCAAACTGATTTTCACTTTTTCATGTTTCAAGTTGACTTTTTATGTATAAACGGGGATATTGCAAAAAGATATCTTAGGCGCTTTGTGAGATTCATCGTAATAACAAAAAGAGGTACTTCAAATCACTTGAAAACAAACATGACTTCGATTGAAATTTGGCAGGAAACAATAACTTTTGAATACAACCTATTTTACAATTGCACTTGGTCAGCTCCTTGCAGGCAGAAGACGCTTCTGGTAATTCACTCCGATGTCGAACCCATTTTCCACCTTTGTCTTTCCATCCCCATTCTGAAAGCATCAAGTTCAAGTGGATCACATTTTAAGCGACTGATTTAAGATTTTGGCTTTGAAAACAGCGCATCGGATATGCTGAAGTGCTGCTGGTCTCGGTGGAGGAATTCTATCCACCGAATTGCCTTGGCTAAACACAGGTTTTTGCGAGCCTCATTGATATCAGCATCGCATCTCTCGTGCGGTCACATAGAAGGAATACAAATCGTTCGAGCTCAACAACAACGTCCTTGTCAATGTCTTTGTCACATTCGGTTGCACTGGTCATCAACGATGATATCTCAGGACAGATATGCCATAGATTCCAGTCTGTACCAAGGGCAGCGTTCACAAATGAAGAAGTGGTTTCGCAGCCAAGGAAGGCACAGAACATTGGCAGTGCTTTACATTCGGAAGCCCACAGCTCCGCAGCGATGCAGTATATGGGGATAAACTTGCGGTCCACACACCAACTCCAGAGGATACCCAAAGTACCTCGTCATTCAAACAAGAAAATATCAAACCAGCAAAAACGAGAATATCCGTGTTTACCGACTGAACCATTAGGAGCTTGTGCCCATTATCACTGCCTACCTTCGCGTGTAGGACAATGCATGTATCCGCCTCTTCATGTGTACAGGGACTTTAATTTCCAGTATCGATCATTCGGTCAGAACACAACACAAGTCTCTCCTAGTAGCAAATCACTCTCGATATTTGGGTTGGCCGATCTTTTCCGGTAAAACTTCAGAAAGGAAGTCAACCAGCTCTTGCTTATTCTCATCAAACCACAAGAAGTCTTTCCATTTCGACTTCTGTTCTTATGTTTTTCAAGCTATATCGTCTATTTTTGGTCCTTTTTGAAAATTATGCCCCCTGCCCCCCATAAAAAGATATATTCTCCAACGGTAACCTTTTAACTTCAGATTAGATTTCTAAAAAGCATGGGGGGGGGGAGATTGTTTTTTTTGGTTTGGTTTTCCGTTTTCTTTGTACCAGGACGGCGGCACTCGGGCACGTACAAATCAGGAAGGAAGAAAGGTCTTGCTTTTCACCCCAAAATACCAAGATTTTAAAGATGTGTTCCACAGTTTTGTATAAAGTGGGTAAAAAACAAACCGTGAGTTACATAAAAAAAAAATATTTCTATTCGCTCCTTACTTACGTTTTGTTGCCACGAATGTTTGTTTAGTAGAGTTCTACCCAAATAGTCAAAAGTTAAGTTTTTCCAAATAGGAAAAAAAATACGATAAAAAGGATTGGCTTAGTTGACATGCAAAAACACAAGGAAAACAGTAAAACAAATATACATGAAGCGTGGAATGCCAAAACATGCATAATATTTCTGCGACTTTGATTAAGCTTCTGTTCAAGAAGAAACTAGAATGAAGTCTACAGGACTGAAAGTAATAAAAGCGGGCTCCAACTAGTATACTGATCATATTAACATTAATTCGGCATATTTGCTGGATTTAAATGAAGTCTTTCAAGATGAAACTACAATAAAACAGTCTTAACTGAAAGGAATAAAAAGCTGGTCCAAATTCAGAATCTGAAAATTAACTAATTCTCGCTGAATTGTTTATTGTGTCTTATTTCTTTAAGAGCTATGAAGATGTCTGGATCAAACATAAGTAAGTCCGCTTTTATTCATTTCACAGAGCATCGTTTCTCAACCTCGGAGGGTGGGTGGGGGGAGTTGCAACCTCCTAATGGGTCATAATACCAAATCCCAAAGCCAAAAAGTTATAGTCAATCACGAAATATTTTGAACTTCATTCCAAGGCTGTTAATTTTGTAAAATCTGAGCAAACAAGAACTCAGCCTTGCATCAGTTAAGACAAATCCAAATACAAACGTTGCTATTTCAGTTCATTTAGTGACTCTGACCCCCCCCCCCCCCCAAATGTTAGACTCTTTCCCAAATAAGATTTCTGGGCATATGAAACTTAAATAATAAGTACAAATCTACCCAACTCTGAAACAGGAGTGATCCACAGCCCCAAACACAAGAAGCAGCAGTCCGTCAGAAAATTAAATGCTTTGGAAGAATCTTCCATTAGTAATTCAAAGATTAAAACTTAGTGTAGCCTACATAACAAATACAAAAATGCACTTATAAAAATACATAACCGCACACCGATCAAACAAATAATTAGGTTCAACCGCAAAACAGGTTATTAAGCTCAAATCTTACTCATTGGAGAGGGGGTCATGAGGTGACCTTTAGCCTGCAAAACGAATTTGTCAGCTTAAAATGCCGACTTGCATCTTACATATATCGACCTTGTGTGTAATCAATTCGGTAGCATTATTCGATTGGATGAAAAAAAGGATGACAGGTGTTGGACACATCTCTTGAATTGCCGATTACTGTATTTTTAAAAGTCACAAAGAAAAGAAAGTACAAAATTGATTAATAAGAATCAAAATAAAGGTTACCTATTAAATGAGTAGATACCCTTTATTTGATTTTAAACAGTTTACTAGCTGGTTGTAACACATTAGAAACTATAAGCCTCATTTCTTATCAGCTCAAAGCTTGGCGCAGTTTTTCCGATTTATTTTTTCTACTAACGTCAGGCTTGTCAAATATCCTACTTTGGGGCAGAGAAAAGAATAAATATCTCAGCAAACAATGACGAATGAACAACAAAATAGATTTGCTCCAAGAAGAATGTAATAAATCAGTTCAGTTGGCCCTTCAACATGATAAGTTTCTTTTTCTAATTTTGCCATTGGTTACTCTACCTTTTACGCATAATGTTCTACACGGAAAGGATCAAATAACCAATATTTTTTCGGATGGTCATGTCAATTCTACAAAAATGGATTATGCTTGCCACCAAGTCCAATTAAAACAGACTCTGAATATACCGACCACGAAGGGTGGGAACTTAATTTGCACACTAGACAATTTGCACCAACCCTATCAGACTTAACAACACTACTTATCAGTTGCACAAAGTTCTCTCAACCCTCCTTCCACCCGGTAGGATTTACCATTATGAGGCTTTCATACCACATACGTAATTTACTATGCTAAGGGCTTACATTACGTTAGGTATAACCTTTCGTACTTCAATAAGTCCTTTTCCACTACGCTAACATAAAAAAAAACATAAAACCATCGTTTTCAGCATCTAAAATCGTCACAGCCATCATACATAAACCATTCAATAAAAAAACTTGGGATGGAGATTCAAATTATGATCAAGTATGAAAGGCTTTCTAGGAACACTTATTAATTTATTTTCAAAATTTATTAATTGTTCACCCAGAAATTATATTTTGTTGCTGCTACATTGACTCTGAAATAACCTACGATACATTTACGCAACGTAAATTTTGTGTACAGCTTGAGCGTACTTGGCACTTCCTACGTTTACGGACAAAATTTGCTCCATTAGATTACATACCATAGCACAAAGTCTTAAGTTTTGCTAGCGTGAAAGGTTCTACGGCCTAGTGTGAAAAAGCTTTCTGTCAACTGTAGTCTACTACAACCCGCCCTTGTCCAAATAAACCGTTCCAAAAACACTGCAACATACTTACAGTCTAATCACTAATTTGTGACAATCTTGTATCTTTGATCACAGATTAAAGCTGGAAGATGGTTTACGATGACAAAAATATTGAAATAAAACCATTCCTATTCCAAATTTTAATAGAAGGCAACTTTACACTTCATTTCTGCAAGAAGATAAAATAAAAAAACAAGTTTTTTAACTGAAAGTAAGGAGCAACATTAGAAGTTAAAACGAACAGAATTATTCCGTATATGAAAGGGGCTGTCCCCTCCTCAACGCCTCGCTCTTTACGCTAAAGTTTTTTATTGTTTTGAAAAAAAGTTGCGAGAAAGAGTCAAACTTTAGCGTGAAGAGCGAGGCGTTGAGGAGGGGACAGCCCCTCTCATATACGGAATATTTTCTGTTCGTTTTAATTTTAATGTTACTCCTTACTTTCAGTTAAAAAAAACTTGATTTTTTTAATTTAATTTCTGAACGTTTTTTGAATTACTGAAGGTTTTGATTTTGGCTCACTGTACATGAATAATTGAAACGAAATTTGCATATTAATTTTGCTTTTTTTGGTTAAATGGCTTTCTCGAAAGTTCTTTAATTTATTTATGAACGTTTTTATTAGTAATAAATATACGTAACTTACGAATTTCCGTAACGAACTTCTATATTCATATATGTTTAATACGTATATTAGAGG
The DNA here is from genome assembly GCA_027921565.1 of Artemia sinica. NCBI lineage: Eukaryota > Metazoa > Arthropoda > Branchiopoda > Anostraca > Artemiidae > Artemia > Artemia sinica. The sequence goes on from CM051265.1 coordinate 36,616,201, forward strand.
GTTCGCCCCCTAGTCAATACCTAGCTCTTTACGCTAAAGTTAGAATTTTGTTCCAATTCTTTAAAAATGACCCCTTAATCACGACGGCCGTTAATTAGAATAAATAGCTCTTACGAAAGTACTAAAAAAAGCTTTAGCGTAAAGAGCGAGGTATTGACGACGGGGCGAAACCCAATCATATACGTAATAATTTCTGTTCGCTTTAAGTTTTAATGTTGCTCCTTACTTTCAGTTGATTTTTTTTTTTAATTTAATTTTTCTGATCGTTTTTTTTAGATAATGCTGGGAAATCCGGCGCCCCCTTAATAGCAATGTCCCTTCCCCCATGAAAACTTCCTCCATGGAAAGATCCCTCCACGTGATCCCCGACCCGCCCGCCTCCCCCCACTACCAGCAAAAATCCCCTCTGAAAACGACTGTATGTTTCCCAATAACCAATACTGTATGTAAACATTGGGCAAAGTTGCAGCCCTTCCCCCGGGGACTTTGGGGTATCAAACCCTTCCTCAAAAACATAGTCAATATGTTTTTTCGACCATGCTGAACAAATTGGCTATCTCAAAATTTTGATCGGTTGACTTTGGGAATAAATGAGCGTGGGAGGGGCCTATTTACACTCCATTTTTTTGTCACTTAACAAGGGCACTGGAACTTTTCTCAAAATCTCAAAATTTTGATCGGGTGACTTTGGGAAAAAATGAGCGTGGGAGGGGGCCTATTTACCCTCCATTTTTTTGTCACTTAACAAGGGCACTGGAACTTTTAATTTCCGTGGAATGTGCCCTCCTCCCATATAATAGGACCACTGGGTCGATAAGATCACCCTGGAAAAACAAAAACAAATAATAAAGACGCATCCGTGATCTTTCTTCTGGCAAAAAATACAAAATTCCACATTTTTGCAGATGGGAGCTTGAAACCTCTTCAGTAGGATTCTCTGATACGCTGAATCTGATGGTGTGATTTTCATTAAGGTTCTATGACTTTAGGGGGTATTTCCCCCTTTTTTTTTTCAAAAAATCAGGCATATTTTTCAGGTGCGTAGCTTTTGATGGGTAGGACTAAACTTGATGAACTTATATATTTGAAATCAGCATAAAAATCCTATTTTTTTATGTATCTATTGGTATCAAAATTCTGTTTTTAGAATTTCGGTTACTATTGAGCTGGGTTGTTCCTTACTTATAGTTCGTTACCACGAACTGTTTGAAAATTAAGTTTGTTCGAATAAAGAGGGCTTATGTTAATGACCCCTTGAAGAAGCGAGCAAGGCAAAAAATTATCTGTTTAAACAAGGACATTTTGTTGAGGAAAATCTATTGTGCAATAATATTAAGATGAAAATACGAAAAATATAAAAATATTGAGAGCCGAATGAGGAAGAATTCATCTCTTTTTTAATCACACTACAAACAAAGAAACTCAAAACTTGTGCAGTAAAGAAAACATATATCCATTAAAAATTCGAAGTCTTCATTTTTTTTTTCTTTAGATCCCACAATTAAGACTGTCATTTATTTCAATAATAGATAATTTGAGCTTTATTGTACAACACCCTGCCTCTCTGCTCTGATCACTTTAGTCTAAAGTACAGTCAGCCGAAGGGTGCACGTCCTGCTCATGATCCACCGAAAATATTGCCATGCCTCATTTGTGGGGCTTGTGTCCCACGCTGGGGATCGTGGCTTTAGAGGGTTCATACTTTTTTGCTTTTCGAGGGCGCTAAATTGCGAGTGCGAAATTGCGAACAGCTAAAAAAAAAAACTTAATATTGAATTCCAGAAGTTCGTAACCTAAAGAGAACTACGACAGCACAGTCACTCATTAAATTGACTCTAAAAAAAACGTTTAAAAATTAAATGTCTGGATCAACTTTATTTCTCTTGACTTAAAAAGCTTTAAATTAAGTTGACCACAGTATTTTAACTAGAAAAAGTCTAAATGAATTTCAGATCAATTATTTTTCAGTAAAAATTTTAGCTTCTTTTTATTTCTAGTAGGCTGCAAATAGGTAAACATAAACACGTTTACTCTACCAGTTTCCCTATCTGCTGTGGTAATCCACAAGGTGTTCTTTCATGCCCACTTATGTTTCTGGCAATCGTTAAACAACCTTGATAATGATTTCCCCAGCCGACAGAAATTTTTGGACGATTTATGTAGGCTGACAATAATACCAAAAGAAACCCCCTTGTATTACTCGAGGCTGTGGCTGAGGTAGCAAGTAATTTAAGCATGAAAGTAACTTCTACCAAATCAAGTATTCTTTGCAAAAGGTTATCTTCACTCTCACCCAGTCCTACCTCATACAGAGGCAGTAATTGGAGGAAGTGGCGATTGCCCCCTTAAGTTTCGTGAATACCTTTTTCTTGTATTTTCATTTAAAAAGATTAAATAAAAGCCCCCCCCCTCAAGATTTGAAAAAAAAATTCTTTTTGTGTCTTCATTTATAAAAAAATGACCCCCCCCCCTATATTTTCGTCAGTTGGTGCCACTGATTTCATGCAAGTTAACCTGAGATGATTGTGTCTAGTATAAAGTTCATCACGTTAGCTAAATCTAGTCACTTTAGGTAGGATGTTCGCGCTTCTAATACCCTTAAGAAGTGAGAATTCCTCCCTCCCCCTCTACAAGCTCGCAAATAAGTTCGATTGCCCGTTTTCCCCAAAAGAAAAAAGACTGATATCTGTTGAAGTTTCGTAAAATCTGCATTACCTAATTGCCGGACCGAAAACAGTTGCCCAGAATCTCTGAAAGGGATCATGCGATTGGTTACTCCCGTTAAACCCAGACCCTCCCTATTTATTCCCAACTATCACCTGCAACGAAAGGTATTAAAAAAGTTTGCTAGCATTTGCTACTGAGCTTCTCAGCAGTTGATCTTCCTCCCTAGATACGTTAATAGTTGATCAACTTAATATCGATTTCTCCCTTCCTTACTTGTTCTCATTCTTCATTTCGGACCAGATTTTACTGCGTTAATGTCTTAAATCATTTTACACTACGTTTAGTTTTTTACTTCTTTGTGTGATTATTTAATTTCAGTAACTGAAGCTTTACCTTTTTAATTTGTGTTTTATGTTTAAATTATTATCCTTTCTCCTCCTTTTTTAACCTTTTCCCGCCCTAACTATATGTTTGTTTTACACATTGCTACCTCTCCTAATCTATTTTATCGTTCTGACGCATTTCTGTGAGTGTGCATTTTTGCCATAGAGATATATCTCACTCCCCTCTCTCCTCTCGTATTACTTCGATTTCGCAACTACATCGTTTTGCAGTTTATGTTTAATTTCCGACGCTTGTTTATTTTGCGATAAGCTTTAGTATTTCGACTGTGCCTTAATCTTTATTGATTTTAAACTTTTTAACAAGTTCCATCGACATCATGTTATTTATTACATGACATTTCTCTACATTGTGCAGAGATTTCTCTACAGATTCTTATTATTTTTTTTTCTCTTGAACGTATTGATGCAATGATTGGTTACATGTGTGATGTTTTTTTCCTTCTTTTTTAAGTGAAACGCAACTTCAGTCGCAACTTCAACTTCAGTCGTTTTGCTAGTGATAATCAATTTAAAAAAAGAATTTTTTAGCATTTTAAAATTATTACATTTCTAAGCCTATAATGTATCAGTATGACTTAAAAACGAACAAGTCTTTACATGTAATTGTTTTTATTTATAATATAAACTTACCGCAGGTATTTAAGCAAATAAGGAGTGTCTCCAAGAAGTGCAAAGAAATAAAATGAGTATCTAATAATCTCTGTAATGGTCCAAGCTATGAGTATTAGAGGGAGTCCAATTGAAGATTTGCTAGCATGACAATAATGGAGCCCAATCCAGACAACAAACACTCTGGAAAACACTTGGGGTAGGACAACTCCAGTTTTTGTCGATACCATACCAAACAGCGAATGCAAAATCTAAAAAATATCATGATCAAATAGGCGTCATAAGAGTGCAACTGAGAAAATTGACCATTAATAATAGAATAATAGGTAGCCGAATTCAGTCCCTGACTTCTATCAGAAATCCGGGATTAGTTTATCTTGTAATTAATTTTAAAAAATTTTCCATAAGACAGGTTTTTCAAAGAAAGGTAAAGAGCTCCATTTAGCCAAGAATGAGCAAAAATAAAGTCTAATAATTTTCCAAGCGTAAAACTACCACAAATCACTATCAATAAATAAATGAAACTGAAAACGAACAGAAATTACAATAAATAGCCGAGTCAAACTCAAAACGAGAAAAATTTACATGAGTAGGGCTGATAACCCCCATTACTTCTCAAGACCAGAAAACAATTTGCGCTTTGCTGAAAAAAAAAAAAAAAAAAAACAACAACAGCAAACAAATAACCGTGGATTGTCAGTTTAGTTGACATATACTGACATTTCCTCCTTAAGGTTTTGATAATTTTTTAATTATGAAAGTAAGAAAGGTGAAAACATTTCAAACGTATATTGTTTGGGTTAATGGAAACGTATTTTGGAGCTCTTCACTTTTCTTGAAAAAACTTGTCTTATTGAAAAAGTTTTTTCAATTAATTTCTGTTCGTTTTTTATTGACATAGTCTTTTTCATGGAGAAAATAATATTGTATATCTTTTCAATTTTTTCTATGAGAATCCAAAGTATGGGTTGCTATTTGTATGTTGGAAAAACTTTTTCAAGAACTTTTAATCCTTACACAAACAATATTTCTTAATTTAATATTATAGCTTCAGAAGTTGACCTTAAAAATAAAACTTAATATCATTACCAAAAGAATCTATCTATGCTCTTTGACAACCTGGATACACTTACACTCTTTTTATTTATTTAAATTGTAAGAGCAGAAGTAGTAATAGTAGCGTCCCAAAAGTTCCAACTTAATATCCTTAGTCGTTCTCGATATATTGCTGAGGTGACTTATGGGCAACCATAAACACAATGCCTTTTGATTTATTTTAAAGCAACATTTGGTTTTAAAGCATAATGGGCTAATTGCATAATTGTGGGAGGTTGACATACCTAATATTCCCAAAGACATAGTTGCTGGACCGTTTTACTATGCTGAACAAAATGGCTGTCTCAAAATTTTAACTGAATGCGTTTGGAAAATGAATGGGTTTGCGAGAAGGGCTGCTTGCCCTCCAATCTCTTGTTACTCTTAAAAAGGGCACCAGACACTCACGCTGTAATTGGAGCGCAAGGGGGAGGACTTCCCCCTAAATATATCTAGTAAAACATTTTAAACCAGTAAAAAAAAGTGAAAACATTTAAAATGTATTTTGTTTTTAGTAATGTGCAAATTATTTCCTGGTCTTGAGAAGACATGGGGGCTGTCAGCCGTACTCATGTTAATTTTTGCTCGATTTCAGTTTGACTCGGTTATTTATTGAAGGATTTAAATAAACAAAATACGCTTAAAATGTTTTAAACTTTTTTAACTTTAATAAATAAAATATAATCAAAACTTTAAGGAATATATATCAGTCAGTATACGTATACTAAACTGACAATCCACAACCTTTTTTTCAGTAAAGTGCAAATTATGTTCTGGTCTTGAGAAAGTATGGGGGATGCCAAAGACATAATTCCCAGACCTTTCAACTACCTTTCAACAAGCATAAAGTGGGACGGTAGAGCCTCCAATATCCACCCGACCCTCCCAATGCCAGATTTGTAGCAGGAAGATTGGCATGTTGCACCTTGTTTGAACCAGAATTACCCAAGTATTTTTGATTTGTACGTTTCAAGAACCAAAGCTAGCATGAGGCCTTCGAATGCAATCCCACCCTCCTACCGTCAACCTTCAGCACAAAGGAAGGCATGCTGCACCCTTCTTGAACAGATCGTGGGAGGATTTCCAATCTGTATGATCAGACGATAAAATAATTTGGGTCATGCTCCTCCAAAAACACTCCCAGGCACGTCCGCCAGTTTTTTAGTACAAAGGTCGGCAATCTGCACGTTTCTGAACCAGGATCATACAAGTAATTTTTCATATGTACAACCGGAGAAAGAAAGTAGACCTGAGGCCTCTCTGAAACACCCCATCGCTCTCAATCTCCACCTTTTTAGTAGAAAGATACTCACAGTAAACTGTGTCTAAATAAAAAAACCTGCAATAATTTTCAGTCGATATCATTTGAGGAAAAAGCGGACTGAAAGCCCCTTAGCCCTTTATGAAAAGAAGAACCATATATAGTTTATTTAAATCTGTAAGATTGGAGAAACAAAAGGTGGGCAACTGCCCCTTGAGGCCCCGCCACTCCTAATTTCAACTTTTAAGTAGAACGCTAGGGATGCTGCATCTTATTTGAATCAAAACGTACATTGATCTTCAATCTCTACTAACTCAGGCAAAAAATAGCCCCATGCCCCCCCCCCCCCTCACGAAACACACCTCCCTTTTCACCCTACGGATTTTTCTATTTGTATGATCAGAAATACTTGGGCATTCTAAGACCAACACCCATCGCCAACGTTCCAGCAGATAGGTAGACAGCCGTTTCGGCTTGAGTAATCCGCTTGAAATCGATATGAGAATGATGATTCTCAAAGGAAAATTTCCCTCTTCCAACCTCGAATCTACTTGAAACTTACGGAGTAAGTAATTATGAGCTAAAGGAAAAGAACAGATGCATTTTCAAAGGCATGCATCGCTTCTGAGTCCCAACCATCTTCCGCACTAAAATGCCCACATTCACATGGAATTTGGTGGAGGGAAATTTCTCCTCCATCACAAAGAGTGACTGGTAAGCAAGAGTCGTAAAGCTTGTTCCTTTTCAGGGACAAGGGTTACCGATTAGTGCCAGTCGGTACACACCTCTTAATTTTTTTTCTGATACATTCTAGGGCAGGAAAATTGTTCTTCATGCAATTGTTGTAACGATTATAAATAATGATACAACGCAATGACATAGTATGGTAATTATCAACAAAATGTTTACGTGGCATGAAGTCGGTAATGAACATAAAAGAAATTGTGTTCGCCATCAAATACATACAAAACAAGAATAGTTGCAATATTTCAAACAAATAGCGGTAACGAACTATAAGTAAGGAGCGATTCGGTCCAACAGTAACCGAAACTCGGAAAAACTTTTTTGATAACAATTGATACATCAAAAGAGCTCCTTATGCTGATTCCAAATATACAAAATTTATAAAATCTTTAATGTTGCCCATCAGAAGTTATGAGTCAGAGAAAATTTGCCCGGCTTTCAAAAAAGGAGGGAAACACCCCCAAAAAATTAAGCGATAATAAGAATCACATTATCAGATTCAACATATATCTGACAATCCTGCTGTTTCAAGCTTCTATCTAAAAAATGCGGAATTTTTTTTTTTTTTTTTTTTTTTTTTTGCCAGAAGAAAGATCGAAGATGCGTGTTTATTTGCTTGTTTGTTTTTTCCATGGGCGATCATATCGAGCATGGTCCTAGAAGGTCGGGAGAGGGCTCATTCGAACGGAAACCAAAAATTCTAGTGTCCTTTTTAAATGACAAAAGATTGAAGGGCAACTAGCCCCTGTCCCACGTCTCTTTTTCCCCCAAAGACATCCGATCAAAAATTTGAGATAGCCATTTGATTCAGCATAGTTGAAGGTCAGGGGCTGTAAGCTACGCAATTTGCCCATTAGTCACATATAGTATTTGTAATTGGGAAATATAAGGATTTTTTTTGGGGGGGGGGAGGGAATTCCGCGGGAAAGAAAGTTTCCAGGGGAAACTTTTCAGGGGAAATTTAAAGTGGGGAGGAAGCAAGGGGATTTCCTGGCATGCTTTGAAAAAACGGTGGCAATTTTTTTTTGAAAAAACCTTTTTTCAACTGAAATTAAGGAGCAACATTAAAAGTTAGAACAAACAGAAAATTATTCGATTATCAGGGGGGGCTCCCTCTTTACGGCAAAGTTTGAATTTTAGTCACAATTCTTTAAGAAAGACTGCTCAAACACAAGGGCCGTTGAATTTGAATGAGAAGTGTTTTAAGGAACTTAGGGACTTTGTTGATTTGTTTTGTTTTTTTCTTTTTCTTTTTAGAAGAAAAATACTTCTTTAGAGAAAACCCTTTTTAAAGTTTTGAGGGTTTGAACACAGCGGCATCCAATCAATAGCGAAGAAACAAAAGCAAAGCATGGCTCTCCCGACACTTTTTTTCGGCAAGGCTGATCAAAGGTGACTGCAAACAATTCAGTTGCCCTAGCAACGGAAGTTTAATTTCAAGACAACTAGACACATGAAATTTATTTTTGGGTGCCACGAATCTCAGTATTTTTTTTTTTTTTTTTTTTTTTTTTTTTTTTTTTTTTTTGGCTCGACCAAAACACTCCCAGTCCAACGACCCCTTTTGGTATGGGCTGATAAAAAAAAAAAAAATCCGGCTTTTGTTTTTGAAATTTTTCTGCCTTTGGTTTCCTGGACCCAGATACTTATGGACATAGGTCTCAAGCTTTTTCGAAAAAAGGGATGTTTCTACGGTTCTTTGTAGGGCCCAATTTTTAGTTAAAATAATGTTTTCATTTCAACTTGTTTCTGTGCATCATATATTCACCTCGAATATTCCCCAAATAATGTGCAGATATAAGTTTCAAGCTGACAGGAAAACAGACTTGCTTAACCCGTCTTCCATGGAGGGGGAAGTTTTTGTGCCACCAACCTTCCCCCTAATGCAATTTTTCCTTGTATTAGAGTTCGACGTGGGACTTAAGAGTGTATGTTACAAGCTATTCAGAAAAAAAAGGTTTTTTGACCCCCATTTTTGGGCAAACTAATTTTTTCTTGGAGAGGGATCTTCTTGGCCTAACGACTCATGTCAGTTTTAAGTCGACTGAAAAAAAAAAAAACAATTTTTAGCCGGCTTTAGGGCTTAGCTTCCTGAGGCAGTGTCCCCAACCTATGTTTTGTATGTCCGGATTCCCCTTTCCCAGGGACTTACAGATCAAAGTTTGAAGTCGGTCAGAAAGAATTGTTTTTTCGGCTCTATTTTCGGGCAAACCAATAGTTGTTGATTCTTTTTTTGTATTGGGGTTCCCTTGGCCTAAGGACTTGAGATCGTAGTTTTCAAGCCGATTGGGAGAAAGGCTTTTTGGCCTTTTTTCGGGACATATTTTTGGGGTGGGAGGGAGAGGGGGCATTCCAATCAACCTACTTTTCTTTACAATAGGGCCCTTTATTCCGTGGATTTACAGATGGTTTCAAAGTTTGAGTTTCACAGATGTTTTAAGTTTCAAACCGATCAGAGTTTTAAAGAAATAAATTTCAAACCGACTGAAAATACAATTTTTGAACTCCCTTTCACGAACGATTCTCGAGGATCCCTATCCTCAACCTGATTAATTTTTGTACCGCATGTTACCCTGGCCTTGTCAGCTACTGATGAAAGTTTCAAGCAAGTCAGAAAAAAAATGTTTTTGGTCTGATTTTAAGCCCTATTTTCGAGCAAACCGATATTTTTGTTCATTCTTTTTCCCCGTTGGGGTCCTTTTTTACTCATGAACTTAAGGATCTAAGTTTTGAAGGTTATAAAAAAGATTTCCTACTTTTTGATGAAAAATTTACCCAACTCAATAAGTATTTTGTACATTAGGACTACGTTGTCTCAGGGAATTACAGATGTAGGTTTTCTTACCGATCAGACAAAAATTCTTGCGGCCCTTTTTCAGACTCCTAGCACTCTCCCCATCAGCCAAAATATTTGAGGCTTCATTGGCCCAGAGAATAATCTTTGAGAGTTTCAAGTAGGCCAGAACATAGCTTTTTTTGGCCCATTTTGAGGGAGATTCAGGGACTTACAAATGCACTTTTCAAGCTGTTCACAAAAAAGTGTTTGGACCTCTTTTTGGGCAAGCCAAAAATTTGTCTTCGCTCTTTTCAGTACGCCAGGGTTCACTTGACTCAACGACTTACATATGTAAGTTCAAACTGATTAAAAAAAAAATAAAAAAAAACAGCATTACAACCCATTATTAATGAACTCGTAGCCCTAAATCTTTTTTTTGTGTGCAGTAGGTTCTCTTTGGGTCATGAGTTAACGGATCTAAGTTCAAAGCCGTTTGGAAAAGAAAAGTTTTTCCTCGTCATTTTTTTTAGCCCCGTTTACAGACGAACTGCTTGAAGATAAGTTGATTTTTAAATTAAAATCCTCTTGGTGAACTGTGAAAAAAAAGTTGAGAGCCATGGCTAATTGGAGAAAAAGCCAAGACAGATAGTCTGAGTGAGAGGCAAAGCTGGTATAAGCCTTTTTCAGAATTGTATAAAAATGATGTCATTCCGCTTGTTGGTAGATAGTCTATCATCCATCAATCCTAGGGCAGGACAAAGGTAGATAGGTATGGAATAAGAATAATTCAAATAGTCTATGAGTTCTATGAGCCATTTGAAGGCAATTGTAGACCCCAAATAAAAGGCTTTCAAATATTATGACTGACCCAGGGACTTTCGATACAAATTACAGAAATTACAAGGAGTTCGAAAAAAAGCTTTTTGCCCTTTGTTAGGACCAATATTCGTGCAAATTAATGTCATTTGTGTCAATCTTCTCTTTTTTGTGCATTAGGGTCTCTCTCTGGCCCAAGAACTAACAGATTATAACCACCAAGGGGGTTAATGTCTTATTCCTTCACTTGCTAAAGATGGCTGTTACAAAAGCCACTTAAGTTACAAGCTGTCTGAACAAAAAAAAATATTTTTCGCCCTTTCTTGGGCGTCAATTTTGGTAGACCAATATTTTTTTTGCGTATTGGGTCCCCTTCGTCCATGGACTTAAGGATGTAAGTTCCAAGTCCGTCAGAAAAACAAAAATTCGGCCCTTTTTGGGGCCAATTTTAGCGGCACCATATCCCAAACCAAAGATTTTGTTTTATATTAGGGTTCTCTTGACCAAGAGTTACGCGTGTAAGTCTCAAGCAAATAAGAGAGAAAACCTTATTTGGATTCATTTTTAGGACCCATTTCCAGACAAAAATTTGATGTCCCATTGGCCCAAGGAACGACCCGGAATTTTTCAAGCTGATCAAAGAGCCAAGATCAACAATGCCTCCCTTTTTTCTAAAATGGAACCTACCAGTGAACAAAGGGAAACTTGCCGTAATTTAGAGCTCTAGCCCCTAGAAGTTCGCGGGTCTTCAGATCCTCGTATGCTTCTATTTTGAAAAAAAAAAACATTCTGAGAACCTTCCAAGTATTCTGAGAAAAATAGAGAACGCCTGTGGACAGAGGAGGCACAAGAGGAGAGGCTTGCTTGCCGAGCGATTGGAAATTGAAAGCCTTCTCCAAGTTTTGTTCAGTGGCAAGAAAAATTAATAATAATAACACATGGAAGACACTTTACTTTAATTTTGTCAATTTCCGCTTTAATTTCTTTTCTAAGGAAGAACTAAAAAAAAATAAGTCGTAGGAATAATGGAGAATGGAAAGGTGGAACTAATGCACTATCTATATAAAAAACAGATTCTAATCCAAAACCATCTATTGAACTTCTGCCACAGAAATGAGTGAAGTGACAAACTGCTTTTGCTTGAAAAAATAAATCGCCATAACTTCAAACGCCATGACACCAGTGCCAAAATTTAAATTCAGGCATGAAGGGGTGGTAAAATTTGGCAATTTCTAAAATTAGAGCTTAGCTGAAAGAAAATAAATAATAGTTCTGTCGAAGGTTGAATTGGTGTTTGGCGAAAAACAGCTTTGACTGGAAACTTTATGAAAAAAAACATGGAAATATTTGAAATTCTACAAGATATACGAAGGGAACCCCGGGGCACTTGATATCTAGGCATGAGCGCCACTCTAAAATCTCCAGGGAGGGGGGTAACTCACGGAGACATTGGAGGGGGGAATGTATTTTTCAACATCTAAGGGGACAACTATGTTTTCATACTTTTTTTCCAATGAAAATACCAAAAAAAGCATTTTTCAATGAAAATACAAAAATTCAAAAATATAATGGCGTCACTAGGGGGAGGGGAGGCATTGTTTTTAAACAAAGCATTGTTTTTACCCGGTTATAATGGGAATATTTCTGCAACCTTCTTGAACAGGATCGTGGAAGGATTTCCGATCTGTATGATCAGACGATAAAATAATTGGGGTCATGCTCCTCCGAAAACACTCCCAGGCACGTCAGCCAGTTTTTAAGCACAAAGGTCGGCAATCTGCACGTTTCTGAACCAGGATCATAAAAGTAATTTTTCATATGTACAACCGGAGAAAGAAAGTAGACCTGAGACCTCTCTGAAACACCCCATCGCTCTCAATCTCAACTTTTTTAGTAGAAAGATACTCACATTACACTGTGTCTAAATAAAAAACCTGCAATAATTTTCAGTCGATATCATTTGAGGAAAAAGTGGACTGAAAGCCCCTTAGCCCTTTATGAAAAGAAGAACCATATATAGTTTATTTAAATCTGTAAGATTGGAGAAACAAAAGGTGGATAACTGCCCCTTGAGGTCCCGCCACTCCTAATTCCAACTTTTAAGTAGAACTCTAGGGATGCTGCATCTTATTTGAATCAAAACGTACATTGATCTTCAATCTCTACTAACTCAGGCACAAATAGCCCCATGCCCGAACACACCTCCCTTTTCACCCTACGGATTTTTCTATTTGTATGATCAGAAATACTTGGGCACTCTAAGACCAACACCCATCGCCAACGTTCCAGCAGATAGGTAGACAGCCGTTTTCGGCTTGAGTAATCCGCTTGAAATCGATATGAAAATGATGATTCTCAAAGGCAAATTTCCCTCTTCCAACCTCGAATCTACTTGAAACTTACGGAGTAAGTAATTATGAGCTAAAGGAAAAGAACAGATGGATTTTCAATGGCATGCACCGCTTCTGAGTCCCAGCCATCTTCCGCACTAAAATGCCCGCACCACATGGAATTTGGTGGAAGGGAAATTCTCCTCCATCACAAAGAGTAACTGGTAAGCAAGAGTCGTAAAGCTTGTTCCTTTTCAGGGACGAGGGTTACCGATTAGTGCCAGTCGGTACACCTCTTAATTTTTTTTGTGATACATTCTAGGGCAGAAAAATTGGTCTTCATGCAATTGTTGCAACGATTATAAATAATGATACAACGCAATGACATAGTATGGTAATTATCAACAAAATGTTTACGTGGCATGTTTTTATACGTTTTTTTTCCAATAAAAATACCAAAAAGAGCATTTTTCAATGAAAATACAAAAAATTCAAAACATAATGGCACCACTAGGGGGAGGGGCGGCATTGTTTTTAAACAAAGCATTGTTTTTACCCGGTTATAATGGGGAATATTTCTCATTTTCCTATTTTTATTTCTTTTTTAATGGACTTTATTTCCCAGGCAGATGGACAATGCCTCCCTCTCCCTCGGTATCCTTGCTCCAAGGATGAGTAGATTTTTAATCCTGATATCGTTCTGATTCCAAAATTAACGTTTTGTCTATGTGTAGGCATTTAGATTTCATTTAGAAGGGCTTAGCAAAGTGACTGACATAAATGCCTTTTAGTTTTACAGGCTACCAAACTAAAGCTTTAGAACCGCCCCTGCTTTCGCGTGAAAGGAAATGAGATGGGTCGTTATCCCCGAACGTCCTAGCTAGGCATGTCCCTGCATTCTAACTTTAAATGTTGCATTATCGTCACAAAAAAAAAAAAAAAAAAAAAAAAAAAATGTGAACGAAATGGAAATTTGCAACTGAAAAACCCATAAATTTTGCACTGTCATGCACAATCAGTATTAACAAAAAAAGCAGTAGCTAAATTCTCCTTTGGACTAATGATGGTAATTATAATTATTTCACTCAAAAGTGCATTTAATAAATCAAACAGAAGAAAATTGGAAGTAGACTTCCCATTTAAATTATAAGAACAGCATATGGCATATTTAGCATGAATCCAAAGATGATGTAAAAGTGAGTGAATTACCATGCAGGCTAAAACATTTGAATCCTGTATTCGTGCAGTTTGATACATATAATTATAAGCCTTCGTTAACAGCTAATTTTGTGCAAGAGCTTTTGTGTAAATCGTAAAAAAATTTTTCTTTCTTCTTTACATTTGTCAGATCCTCTCATGATAAGATCAGAGACTAAGCCATCGATAGTTCAGGAAATTCACGCTATTTTCTTAGGTAGACGTATTTACATATATATATATATATATATATATATATATATATATATATATATATATATATATATTATATATATATATATATATATATATATATATATATATATATATATATATATATATATATATATATATATATATATATGTATATAGACGCGTCAAACTCAAACAAGCTCATATGTCACCTTTAACACGAGTGTCATAGGATGGTAATCTCGAGCTCACAGTGTTTTTTTCTTGATATTAATCAAAAGAACTTTTTGCACAAAATAAATTTTCAAAAAAAGTAAAGAACTCTATTAAACCAAAAATTGACAAAATATGAATAAAATAATCTACCAAGCATACAACTACCAGAAATCAGTATCAATAAATAAATGAAAACCAAAAAGAGACAGAAATTAAAATAAGTCAAACTCAAAACGAGCAGAAATTAATCTGAGTAGGGTTCTAAACCTATGCCTTCTAAAAGCCAGAATATAATTTGCACTTTACTGAAAAAAATTCAAATGAATTACAGAAAAAAATGTGCATTGTCAGTTTAATATCCATATGCTGATATATATTCCTTAAAATCTTAATTAGTTTTTGATTTCTAAAGTTATAAAAGTCAAAACATTTAAAAGAATTTTTTGGTAGTTGTATGCTTGGTAGATTTTTTGATTAATTTCAGTTCGTTTTATATTGACATAGTCTTTTTCAGAGAGAAAGACTGAGCCTCTTCTGAAGTTAAACATTGTCCCTTCCATAAAAACCATTAATACCCCTGGGCATAACTTAGAACCCTCGCCCCTAATTTCTGGGGTTTGTTTCAACCCAAAAGCCCTGTTATATGATATTTAGACTATTTTGAATAGACTGGCTATCTCAAAATTTCTATTAGACGCATTCTGGGACAATATGACGTGTGTGTAGGGGGGAGAGGGTAGCTGCCCTTTGATCACTTTGACTCTTAAAAAGAGCACTAGAGCATCTAATTACCAATCCAATGAGCCCCCTTTGAAGTTTATATGACCACACTTTTTATAAAAACCCTATATGTCCCCAGGACATAACTTACAACCCTTGCCCTGAGGGATGGGGGTTTGTTATCCTCAAAGACATAATTTCCAGACCTTTCTGATAGGCTTAACAAAATGGCTATATCAAAATTTTGATTGGAAGTGTTTGGGGAAATGATAGGCATACAAGGAGGCATTTGCCCTATGATCACTTACGACTAACAAATAAGGCACTAGTCCTCTCAATTTCCAATAAAATGAGCCCTTTTTGAAGCTTCTACGACAAAACTTTTCGATAAAACATTATATGTCCCAAGGGCATAACTTACGACCCTTGTCCTGAGGGCTGGAAGAGGACTATCATCCTCAAAGACATTTTTCCAAACCCTTCACTACCTTTCTGAGGGCTCTAACAGGAGGAAGGGGAATGAGGGCTGTGGGGGGGTTTTGTCAAAGAAGGCATAAACCAAGGAGGGCTTGTACAAGGACGGGTCAACCTATGATCACTTTAGAGAGGACCATTTTTCCAAAATATTGATCGGAAATGTTTGGGTAAATGATGGGTGGGGGGGGATACTCCCTCTTTCCAGACCTTTCACCTACCTTCGAAGAAAAATACCATATCAAAATATTGATCGGAAATGTTTGGGTAAATGATGGGTGGGGGGGGATACTCCCTCTGATTACTTTCGACTATTAAAAAGGGCAATAGCCCTCTCAATTCCAATCGAGCCCTTTTTGAAGTTTTTACGACAACACTTTCTATATGACATTATATGCCCCAGGGCATAACTTACAACATTAGCCCTGAGGGCTGTGGGGGGTTGTCATACTCAAAAACATAATTTCTGGACCCTTTAACTACGTTCAACAAAATTACTATATCAAAATGTTGATCGAAAGTTTTTGGGGAATGATGGTTATGGGGGAGGAGGGTCATTCACCTTCCAATCGCTTTTGACTATTAATCAGGGCACTAGCCCTCTAAATTTCCAATTGAACGAGTCCTTTTTGAAGTTTCTTCGACAACCCTGGCAAAGACCTAATTTCCAGAACTTTCAACGTTGAAAAAAAATGTCAACCTAAAAATTTTGATTGGATGTGTTTGGGGAAATGGTGGGCGTGAGATCGCTTTCGTCCAATTGCGTCCAATCGCTTTCGACTATTAAATAGGGCACTACAGTAGTGATAGTGTACGCAATTTCACGAGTGATGGCATAAAGCGAGCAAAACCTCCCATATTATGGACCTATAAAGCGATCAAACATGTTTTGAAACAATGGTTGAGATTGTATAATGCAATCAGACTGGTTTACATGATATGTGCTTTAGCAGCTTCGTTCATTCATCATCATATAACATGTTTTTTTTTCTTTCCTGGTTCAATATACAAAATTCCTTATATTGCGTATTCAAAGGATGGTCTCTTTCTAGAAATACTGGTTTACAGCTGGAGGGCTTATACTCGTTGCGAAAAAAGGGTGTAGCATTTGCGAATTGGACTCTATGAACGATATTAATTTTTGATTGAATAATAGGGATGTGAATGATCCTAATTAGTGAACCGATCGTATTAAGGTAGTAAAAAAAATGAGCTAAACTGACAATCCGTTACGGTAACCCCTAGGGGTTGTTAACTCATAGCTTATTTATTATAAATTTGGAATACCATAAATCTATGAAAATGGTTAACAATGATAAAATGGTCTTGTGACTTGACCTAGCTTTACTTCTTCGATGTGTTCCGTATAATACACAAGTGACGTTTGAACAGTGTTGTCAATTTAAAATAGAGTCAAAACGTTATAGCATACTAAAAAAAGTTGATACTAAGAGAGATGTAGATGGCAAGAAAAGAATTTTAATAAAGAAATTCAG
This sequence comes from Artemia sinica, assembly GCA_027921565.1. Lineage (NCBI taxonomy): Eukaryota > Metazoa > Arthropoda > Branchiopoda > Anostraca > Artemiidae > Artemia > Artemia sinica. Next base: position 36,633,198 of record CM051265.1, read on the forward strand.
AAACAATCCATAGAAATCCTTACAAATCAAGTAGTGAGGTGTTTATGAGTACGAACCGTCAAGGATCATAAGCACCAATGACCCTAACCACCAGGGACCTCAACCCCCAAAGGTCCCCTATCCCCAAACTCCAAAGGACCCCTCCCCCCATTTTTTTGAAGTTTTTTTAACTTTTTTTTTTTATTATTTTTTTAAACATGATATGTTTTTTCAACTTTTTTTTACATCTCTTAGAATGACATGAAACATACTTAGAAACATAAATAAATTCACATTTAATATTTTCCAACTTCAAAATGGGAATGATATAGATATGTGTGTCGCGACTTTTACTATTAGAAAAATAATGTTTGTAGTAGCACTTTTTTTTATTGGACTAATTTTTTTTTGGACTTCGAAATTATTCAACTTTTTTTTACATCTCTAAATCATATCAGAAGAATAGAATGACACTTCTGATTTAAATTTTAAAATATATTCTTGTGCATACCCATACTACTATTGATGAGGATTGATGGTTCTCATTCAATATTTTTTCATGAAAAACAAACTATTTTTTTTTTAACTAAATTTTTTTGGACTTCGAAATTATTCAACTTTTTTTTTTTAACATGGTATTTTTTTCAACTTTTTTTACATCTCAAAATCATATCAGAAAAATAGAATGACACTTTTGATTTAAATTTTAAAACATATTCTTGTGCATACCCATACTCCTATTGATGAGGACTGATGGTTCCCATTCAATATTTTTTCATGAAAAACAAACTATTTTTTTTTTAACTAAATTTTTTTTTGGACTTCGAAATTATTCAACTTTTTTTCAACTTTTTTTTTACATCTCTAAATCATATCAGAAAAATAGAATGACACTTTTGATTTAGATTTTAAAATATATTCTTGTGCATATCCATACTCCAATCAGTCCTCATCAACATTTTTTCATCAAAAACAAACTATTTTTTTAACTAATTTTTTTTCCGACTTCGAAATTATTCAACTTTTTTTTATTTTTTTTATTTTTTAAAAAAGGTATTTTTTTCAACTTTTTTTTTACATCTCTAAATCGCATCAGAAAAATAGAATGACACTTTCGATTTAAATTTTAAAACATATTCTTGTGCATACCCATACTCCTATTGATGAGGACTGATGGTTCTCATTCAATATTTTTTCATGAAAAACAAACTATTGTTTTTTAACTAAATTTTTTTGGACTTCGAAATTATTCAACTTTTTTTTTACATCTCTAAATCATATCAGAAAAATAGAATGACACTTTTGATTTAAATTTTAAAATACATTCTTGTGCATAGCCTACCCATACTCCAATCAGTCCTCATCAATATTTTTTCATGAAATACAAACTATTTTTTTTAACTAAATTTTTTTCGGACTTCGAAATTATTCAACTTTTTTTTTATTTTTTAACATGGTATTTTTCAACTTTTTTTTACATCTCTAAATCATATCTGAAAAATAGAATGACACTTTTGATTTAAATTTTAAACATATTCTTGTGCATACCCATACTCCTATTGATGAGGACTGATGGTTCTCATTCAATATTTTTTCATGAAAAACAAACTATTTTTTTTTTAACTAAATTTTTTTTTGGACTTCAAAATTATTCAACTTTTTTTTTTACATCTCTAAATCATATCAGAAAAATAGAATGGCACTTTTGATTTAAATTTTAAAACATATTCTTGTGCATACCCATACTCCTATTGATGAGGACTGATGGTTCTCATTCAATATTTTTTAATGAAAAACAAACTATTTTTTTTAACTAAATTTTTTTGGACTTCGAAGTTATTCAACTTTTTTTTATTTTTTCATTTTTTAACATGGTATTTTTTGTGGAAGGATCAAAAATTTCAGGTTAGACATCAAAAATATTTTGTGGAGTTCCATAAACTGTCTTGGGAAATGTTAGGTTTACAGTAATCATTTACTGGCTCTGGTTTGTCAATTAGCATCTTTATGAACTAGAATCAGTGATTTTGATGTGTTTTTGTCATACTTGTTGAAAAAAATTACATGATTGCAGTGACATAAGCTTCCGTACTTGGGACATGCTCCATGCATGGGCGTAGGCACGGAGTGGACATTTTCCCCCTCCCCCTCTTTTATTCTGGACTTCCTGAAAAATTTTGCATTGTATACTCTCTCTCTCTCTCTCTCTCTCTCTCTCTCTCTCTCTCTCCTCTCTCTCTCTCTCTCTCTCTCTCTCTCTCTTCTCTCTCTCTCTCTCTCTCTCTCTCTCTCTCTCTCTCTCTCTCTCTCTCCTCTCTCTCTCTCTCTCTCTCTCTCTCTCTCTCTCTCTCTCTCTCTCTCTCTCTTCTCTCTCTCTCTCTCTCTCCTCTCTATCTCTCTCTCTCTCTCTGTCTCTCTCTCTCTCTCTCTATTAAAATATGTTCGTTTTTTTAATATCCAAGTGCTATGTTTGAATACAAGTAAAAATTCAGCATAAAATGTTTTTTTTTCTGCTAACCAGGAAAAAAAACTCTCTTTACTTAACAGAAGCTTCTAAACTCATTATGGTCTTGACATTTAAGAGGTTTGCGAACTACCGCATGAATATGCAAAAAGAAATGGTTTGTCATATCTTCGAGTTGGGATGTTAAAAAAAAAGCAGGAAAGAAGTGGTAGCCTGAAGCAACTAGCCTATCTAAAGCAAACAGTTTCAATCACTACAATGTTAGGATCTTCTTTTCCAAGCTTCGTCATGTCATGACCAGGTCTGCCTTCCCTCCCCAAAGTACATGGAAAATGGACGAGAGTGGCTTAACTACCATGCAAAAGCCACATAAGGTTGTTGCTGAGACAGGAGTCTCTCAAGTCGGAAGGTTGACTTTTGCTGAGAGGGGCCAGACCACAACCATTCTTGCTTGTGTCTCAGCAGCTGGCAACTCAATTCCACCGATACTTGTCTTCCGAGGAAAAAGACAACACCCAGGATGACTCTAGGGGCTCCGCCTGGTACTATTGCATGTGTTGGCGACAGTGGCTGGACTAGGCTTCTGTATTCAACGATTTTCAGCTTCCCTTCATTGCCACTGTCCGGCCAAGACAAGCCACAGTTCTTATTGTGGATAGTCATGAGTCTCATTTATCAGTTGAAGCTTGGCATCCAAAGATAATCATAAGAGACCTTGCCTCCACACACATCGCATGAATATGCAAAAAGAAATGGTTTGTCATATCCTTCGAGTTGGGATGTTAAAAAAAAAAGCAGGAAAGAAGTGGTAGCCTGAAGCAACTAGCCATCTAAAGCAAACAGTTTCAATCACTACAATGTTAGGATCTTCTTTTCCAAGCTTCGTCATGTCATGACCAGGTATGCCTTCCCTCCCCAAAGTACATGGAAAATGGACGAGAGTGGCTTAAACTACCATGCAAAAGCCACATAAGGTTGTTGCTGAGACAGGAGTCTCTCAAGTCGGAAGGGTGACTTCTGCTGAGAGGGGCCAGACCACAACCATTCTTGCTTGTGTCTCAGCAGCTGGCAACTCAATTCCACCGATACTTGTCTTCCCGAGGAAAAAGACAACACCCAGGATGACTCTAGGGGCTCCGCCTGGTACTATTGCATGTGTTGGCGACAGTGGCTGGACTACGGCTTCTGTATTCAACGATTTTCAGCTTCCCTTCATTGCCACTGTCCGGCCAAGACAAGCCACAGTTAATTATTGTGGATAGTCATGAGTCTCATTTATCAGTTGAAGCTATCCCAAGGCATCCAAAGATAATCATATAATCCTTTTGACCTTGCCTCCACACACATCGCACAAACTGCAACCACTTGATCTTGGAGTGTTCTACTCTCTCAATTCCCAATAAAACAAAGCAATTTCAAACTGGATGGTCAACAATCCAGGTATTCATCTCTGTACGAAATTCCGCAGTTTGTTGGTGTTACTTATCCACTTTTATTTCCCCAAAACAACATCACTGCAGGGTTTCGAGCATGGTCGTATCCAGGGGGGGGGGGGGTTACCCAGTTTGAACCCCCCTCCCCAAGAAAAAAAAAATTGACCGAGTCGAAAACTAGTCTAAAAAATACCTGTAAAGACAAAACCTTACCAGAAAAAAAATATGCTCCCACACTAAATCCTATTGCATTTTGTGGGTAAACGTTTCTGATCAGCTTATGCAGGATATTAGACAAAGTTCACGGGAAAAAAATCGGGTAAACCCCCCCCCCCCCCCGAACAAAAATCCTGGATCCGCTCTTGGTTTCGAGTAACAGGTATTTGCCCATTTAATGATGACATTTTTGTCGACGACGGTTTTTCACCATCAGCTGTTACCGATAGACCGCTGAGTAAGCCTGCGTCTAAACCAGAGATGAACACTTGCTATCCTCTGAAAAGGAGGGTGTACCCCCTCATGATTCAGGAATAACCTGTGCTTCAAACCAGAGTTTTTCGCCAGCCATAATAAGACCATATGCTACGACTTGTCCCAGAAAGGCCACAACAAGAGGCCGAACAAAAGGGGTCTGTCGAATAAAGATAGATACTCCCAAGAAGAAGAAGATTGAGGAGGGGGTTGTGCTTCCACAAACTAGGAAATCTAAGGGAGCTCTCAGAAACCCTCGTCAAAAAAGCAAAAAGCCTAGGCAGTCGTTTTTCACTGAATGCAGAAGTAGCTCGGAAGATATTTCGGACTTGACTGAACCGATCGAACCAGATGCTCAAGAAGGACCTTCAGCTGAGAGAAACCCTCAATTTGGTGCTATGAACACTGGAGACTTTGTCTTAGTACTTGAAAAGGACACCAAAAAAGGAAAATGCCACAGTGTTGGTGAAATTCTTTCGAAAATGGCAGAGGAAAAAGATGTACACGTTCGGTATTTCAAGAGGATTGCTCCATTCTTGAAATTCATCCCCACTGATGCTTCATACTCGTATAGTTCTACCGAAATCGTGATGATCTTGCCAAAGCCTGAGCCATCCGGACAGACCGAAAGACAGGCTGGACATTTTGTCTTTCCCCTTGATTTGTCACCATTTAACGTGATGTGAACAAGTAAACGACTTCTGGTTTAAGCTTTTTTTATACAGCTGTGCTTTGTTCTTCAATTTTCTATGTTATCTCTATTAAATAACTGTGTTTTGCATTGAATAAACGTTTTTATTGTATGTCCCAAGTATGGTTTTCACTTTTCCCATCTATGGTGCCCGGTTCCATACTTGGGACAAAATGGGTAGTTGTGAAAAGAACATATTTTCTTGAACATAAATTAATTTCACGACTTGAAAACTTGACAACATCTTCCTTGATTAATGCAGATGATGCTGAGAAATTTTTGTTTCTGCACTGCAAAGTAGGAAGCAAATAAAAAAAATGTCCCAAGTATGGAGCCTCCCCCTACACAGCAAACCGCGGTCCGTAGTAACCAAGAGCTTAAAAAACACGTTCCAAAAAAAAGTTCCGTAATAAAAATTTTCCCTTAATACCAATTCAGGAATGATAGTTATTATTGTGGTTCATTATAGTAGTAAAAGCTTATTGTGGAAACACATTTATGGGAATTTTGAAAGAGCTTCAAACGCTGATAAGTCTCCCTTTTTTTCTTTTTTATTTCGATGAAGCATTAGTGGGATGAAACACATGGGTCATAACACTTGAGTCCTTTCTCTGGTGATGTTATTTTGTGCACTTATTTATTTTATCTGTTAATGTTGAAGATTATTTATTTTTCCCTCGTTTCATGTAATTATTTAGTGTAAAGTAAAGGTTAAAATACTAGTTAATACGCACCAGCAAAGCTCCAGTGGTTTTTCTGTACCATAGTGATTTATATTGAGAAATAGTTGATGCTGCAAATTTCCGCGATAAATCAATTAAACTACAAAGAAATTCGAAGTCCCATCGACCAAGGCTACCTGATCTCTGCGATTCGAGTTAATTGGTCATTAAAAACGTTTTTTCATCCACTTACCCTCTTTTGGCTAACACATCTTGTCCTTCGAGGTCCCTTAGATCTAGGACCTGTAAATTTGGCCTGTACATCACCAGTAAGTTTCAAACCAATGGAGAAAAAAAAAATCATAGTCCAAAGTATATCAAGTCCCCTCAAGCTCTTTGGTCTGGAACCGGAAGCCCAGTGTTAGTTTCATTACAATCAAAATATTCTATGTCCGGCGACTCCTTTTGATCAGGGCTAATTGGTAAATAGTTCAAGTCTAGCAGACCTTTTAGTCTGGGCTGATTGAAAATATTCTAAGCTAGGTAAATGCTTTCGGTATTTGCTCATCAACAATATTCCAAATCCTGTAAGATTTTATTTTTTAGTCTGGAATACTAAGTCACATAAGCAAACTGTGTTAAAAAACGATCAGGATCAAAAACAAAGCAAAAGCTTACCTCAAGGATGGCCAAAGTTTGGAAAATTTTCAAAGGAATTTCCACATGTTCCCATAGTTCTGTGATTGCAGTTGATTCAAAAAAACATTCTTTTGCAGCAACAAAGCCAATATAGGACCATCTAAAGAAATTTATGATTGATCAGTAACGCTAAACAATTTATGAATGAAACATAACAAATGAATTATTTTGAACTACTCTGAAAAAAATAGTCTGTCTTCTATATTAGATAATTTAGAAGGTAACACTGTTCCAGCCATTAAGGCAACAAAGAAATTAAGCTATTTCATTTTTAATGACATTTTCACTAAATCTTTGAGTATTTACTCTTTATTGTACAGTTTTACTACTAACTGACAAAATGTCTTTTTTCATAGATGCGAATGACTTTTCTGGTCACCAGTTTTAATAGTCTAGGGAACTCTTTTTTTCGCTCGTTTTGGATTTTTGAACATTTCGCTGTGGCTCAACTGTTCCAAGTGTCAGTGTTATCTGAAGAATTTAATTTTTGTACAAGTTTAGATAGGGTTGCTTTTATCTTATTTTCAAAAAAAGGGACTCAAAGGTGTTGCCAAAATACGGGGCTCGTTTTTTTAACTGTTGTAAATGAAAAGGCCCTGTTTGTTTTTTTCAATAATTCCACGTCTACAGACGAAATTACAGGAAAGTCTTTAAAAAGACAGGAGTTTATTTGAATAATCAAACAATATATTGAGGAATTTATTGAAGGGCCCGAAATGGAGATCATCACCCCCGGTAGGGATTGGAAAGTCCAATGCCATATTCATTAAATTTATGTCCCTTTATTGGGTAAACTTTTCTAGAAACCGGTGACCCAAGAAAGAGATTATCCTCTAAAGCAAGACAGCTTGCAAAGAGAGTCATAGCAGATTCACTAGCAAAAGTGTTGAAATGTTGCTTCTTCTAAATTGTTAGCAGTGATTTAAGAGTAAGTTTAGAAATTGAAGGGCGTGGGAGACATCGAAGGGGATATCCCCTTTGAGATATCTTAAGAGTGGGGAGAGGAGGCTAGAGATCTTACCCCCCTCCCCTCGTAGAGGTATATTGGACTTCAAAAATGTGTCCCAGACGCTTTAGCTAAACTTGATATTTTTACAATAAGTATTGTTGATTTTGACGTTTGACAAATATATACCGAAAAATAGCAAATTTGCAAAATAAAAGTATATTTGAGCAATTGCTGCGGCTTTGAAGACCTTTTTTCTACAAACTTGAGACCCTCCCTCCTTCGAGCAAAATTCTGTTTTATAGCCCTCACCAGACTTTATTTCTGGATACACCCCTGTTCCCACTATATACTGTAATGTTACCTATCCCAACAACGTGCACCTGATACAAAAAAGTACTTTTTAAATATATAATGGCTAAACAAAAATTTGTTTTTTCGATGGACCGCCCCCCCAAAAAACTGATCCCCTTCGAAAAAAGAATTTAGTCAGTTTTACACAATAGGTCTAGAGGCTCAACAAATATTTCAAATAGCTCTTTTCGTTAGCACTTTTTTGCATCTGGGAAAATAATTACTATTTTATTGTTATTCATTTTTATTGGTATAATCCCATATTTTCAGGGGTTTGATTTTACAATGAATTGAGATTCTTAAATTTTAACAAAACATTTGTTGTTTTTATTTATTTTTTTCTTTTTTAATCTTTAGTCTTTCATTATTGACTTGACAGACTGACTTGACTTACATCCCATCCGTCCTTGAAGGTTGTTTTGGGGCCTCTTCTTTAACCAGTTCATTGATATGCCTACTGTAGGTGCTTCTGTTGTCAGTCAGGCGGCAGAGTTGTGGCAGGTTGTGTAGGGTGAGAAGTTTTCTTTCCATCTCTTCGGAGGGCGACCTCTGGGGCGAGAACCGTGCACTCGTCCATCTAAGGTTATCTCCGGGAGGTGAGTGCTAGCCATGCGTTGGGTATGTCCAAGCCATTTGAGTTGTTGTAGTTTTATTTTGTCCAGTGTTGTAAATTTGACTTTCAGATTATGGAGAAGCTTGGAGTTGGGAATTCTGTCGTGGTAGGTGATACCAGCGATGCGTCGTAGGGATTTGGTTTTCAAAGGCAGCTAGGCGGCATTGATCGTCTGTTTTAAGCGTCCAGGATTCACAGGCATACATGGTGATTGGAATAATGAGGGAGTAGAAGAGTCTCGTATTGAGAGTTGTTGTTAAGTTCTTATTCCTCTAGATGGGCATCAGAGCTTTAAAACTGGAGTTCGCAAGTGTCAGGTGTCTCTTGATGTCTTTGAGTTGGTTGTTATCAGAAGTAAGTAAGCTCCCAAGGTAGGTGAAGCCTTCCACCCACTCAATGACATCTCCACCAAGCTCAAGGCTGAGGTTTACCTGTGAATCGAGCTTGCGTGAGCAACGCATGGATTTCGTTTTTGAGGTGTTGATAGCCATCCCCAAGAGGTTGGTAGATGAGTGAACGCTGTTAGCCTGAGATTGTAGATCTTGAAGGGACTCGGCTATTAGGTCTATATCATCAGCATATGCTAGTTTGTCTATCACCACTCCTCCGACAAGGGCGCCGGGTGGGTTGTCTGTGAGTGAAAAGGCTGCAGTTAGGAGGAGATTGAACAGCTCCGGTGATATTAGGCAACCTTGAAGCACTCCGGTAGAGGTTTTGAAGCTCTCGGTAAGTCCTTCTCCAGTCATGACGCGGCTTCTGAACTTCTTATACATGTCTTTGATCAGCGAGATCAGGTTGGATGGGATGCCAAAGTGAAGAAGGATGTGCCATAGACCTTCTCTCCATATCCGATCGAAAGCTTGTTTAAAGCCTATGAAAAGGTGGTAGATGCTGCGGCCAAGTTCGCTATACTTTTCCATGATCTGCCGAACAGTGAAGGTCGGAAGCCGGTTTGGTATTCCGGAATGACCATTGAGGAAATGGCTCGTATACGCCCGAGCATGACTCTTGTGAGGATTTTTGCTGCGTGGCTGGTAAGATTTATTGGGCGTAGTTGTCGCAGACAGCTTTAGAGCCTTTCTTAACCATTAAAAAAAAAATAGGGATATAAGATCAACACGAGGTTCAGCAAAGAATAGGCCTAGTGAAATCCTACTCAAGAGCCTTAAATAGATAAAACAGATTTATTTAAAAGGAAAGAACATTACATAGGTTTTCACAATCATTTACTGTGCTTAGGTGCCTCAAACATTAAAACACTATTTTAAAGAGATTTAAAAATGGAAAAACCAAGTTATGATAAATCTAAACTACATTTCCGTTGTCTAGGCAACGTGACATACTACAGCAACCCTATGTCGGCTTGGCCAACATAAATGAAGCAGGAGCAACACTATGGTCAGGAATCCAAGGAAAGGATTTAAAAATGTTATATTGACTTTGTAGCCACTTGACCTTTAAATGTAAATATATAATGTACCCTCAAATGTATCGGAAACAAATAAAATGTAGACAAACTGGCACAAGTATCCGACTCCTAGTTTCTATTTTTCACTACAGGAGGTACCCTTAAACCTCCTCCACCAAGGCCAAATGCAGAAAGGAAAACAAATGCAAACTAAATTGCAAAAGTTACTAACACCTCATCCTTGAAGATGGACTGTTCCCTATTTCTATTAATCGTCCTTAATTCTCTAATAAACATAAAACATTTTCACTGATACTCATAGCAGCATTTCTAACATTCTTCCCTAAGACACCATCAGCAACTTCACAAACTATTTTCCTAAAATTATTCTGTTCATCTTCTACATTGTCAAATTTTCAACTCTCCAGTTTAGTATTCAACGGTCCCTGGAAAGTTTCCCCCAAATTCACATTCTGTAGTCTACCAACGTCATAACTTCCTAGAAGATACTTACCTTCCTAAATTTCAGCTTTAAATTAACCCTAGACACTACTAGATGGTGATCTTTAATGTTAACATCAATAACAGCACTCCTATATACCAAAGTATCTTGCATTTATCCTGCCAGTCTTCAGTTTAGAATAACATAATCAATAAGGTTAGCTGTCTTATCATCATGCGAATACCATGTTAACTTATGGGCCATTTTATGACCAAATACTGTAGTGGTTATGACTAGATTGTTATGCCTACAAAATTGCTGCAGTCTGTAACCATTACTGTTTTCTTTTCCTATACCAAATTTACCTTGGCTATCATCTATCACTACTTTTACCAGGCTGGGCTTTAAATCCCCTAATAAAAATATTATGTTTTTACCTGGGACCCTGTCTATTTTTTCCTGTAACTGTAAGTAAAATTACAGAACCAACTGATACTATCTCCATCAGTTGGTTCTACAGGGGCATATACTACTATGACTGATACCCTGCACTTTTTAGTCATAAAATGAGCAACTAGCATTCTATTGTTAATACCTTCCCAACCTAAACAAGACTTCCTGCCTATGAACCCCATCGTTCCTGCCTTAGTAAATAAATTCTACATCATCTGATTTCATGTTTCCTAACCCTGGGTTGTGAGGATCTGAAATGTCTGAATTCGTCAGTCAAAATGTTGATACGATAGTCGTTTTTAACGTCATAATATTTAAAATTGCAATTTTTATATTCTTTAAATCATTAAAACTATTATGGCCTCAGGAAAAGCAACGGTTCCAGAACCAGTGCAGGATGAGGACTAGCATATCTTCTCAAGTCGATACGAAGTGCTTAACCAGATTAGAAACGGACAGCAGGAAGTCCCGGGACATCCAGTTAAATGGACGCTTTGTGCAATTCCGGGCCCATCTTGGTCACAACATCGTTTTTCACAACATCGACTTAGCAGCTTCCTTATTCATTATTATCCCTACTCCCTGCCTATGTACTCCATCCTTCCTGCCTAAGTAATCAATTCTATATCACCTAGTTTCACGTTTCCTACACTTGGGATACAAGTTTCTGAAACTCCTAATAAGTCCAGTTTGAAGCGTCTGAATCCGCCAGTCAAAATGTCTATATGAATAGTTGTTTTTTAACACTGTATAACATTCCAAGTTAAAGTTGTCATATTCTTTAAGCAATTGAAATTATTAGGGCCGCAGGAAAAGTAATGGTCTCAGAACCAGTGCATGACGGGGACTAACATATCTTCTCAAGTCTACACGAAGTGCTTACGCCGCTTTAAAACCGGACAGCAAGAAGTCCCTGGGACCTTCAGTTGAGGCTTTGCGCAATCCTGGGACCATCTTGGTCACAACATAATTTTAAGCACTTGGCGATGCTCTTCTATCAACAAGAGTCGAAATCCAGCACAGACAATCTCAAGCCTATTACCTCCGACTCATTATATATTCATGCCTACAAATATTATCTACTACAGGGAGGCAGCCCATAATAGATAAATTAGCCAGGAAGAGTTTTTTCAGCCCGAAAAAGCCCCCCCCATAAAAAAAACAAAACAAAAAAAAACAAACAAAACAAATCGAAACCAAAAGAACTGTCCATTATCCATTGCAAATGCTGGGTCATTTACTAGGTTATAATTTCCTCAAGGGACGCCACTCCTCAAGGTCACCCTGCAGCACTATTAGAAGCCATAGTTTTGGTTAGGAAAATTCTTGAAATGTCCATCCTGAAGCCACTATGAGGCCACGCAAGCAGGATTTCCTTGTCAGGGATAGGGACAGAAAAATAACTACCTTTAAATGTGTTTTCCAAATTCACATTTGGAAAAGATTATTTAATTTCTAATCGTACTTTAAATCAAGCCAGAAATCCCTCCCCCTCCAAAGAATTTCTTCCTGGAAATCGCCCTTCCCAGAAAAAGTTGCTCCCGAATTCCCCATGGAGAATTTCTCCCCTGGGAAATCTCCCCCCATGAAAAGATTTTCCAGACAATTCAGTTCCTGTTGAAAATTTCCCCCGGAACATCTCCAGGTGTAAAATAGAATCAGCAAAGTGAAAGTAAGTAAGACCAATAAAAAAACATTCGTATAGAAATCCTGGCAAATTCCCCCAGTGTAAAATTCCAGATGGGAAGTTAACCTCTGGAAAATTTACCCTGTGGAAAGTCCCCCACATAAAAATCCCCCCCCCCTAAAAATGTACGCACACTTCCCAACAACAAATGCTATCAAAAAAGTTCTAGTTTCCAGTTCCAACATTAATATATGGGTATATGAAACTACCAATTAGTCCTTTCACCCTTTTAACTTCCCCAAAGTATCTTCAGATAATCAGAAATCCTTTATCCTCGTCTGTAACCAAACCCCTGGAAATAAAGATGTCTTCCTATCAGTTAATAACTGGTACTCCCTATTAAAATTCTGAATTCTATTGATGAGTTGTGTTAAGTGCTGGTACTTGGGCTTTTCAGTAAATGAATTTACTGAAAAAAATGTGCATTGTCAGTTTAATATACATATGCTGATATTTATTCCTTAAAATCTTAATTAATTTTTGTTTTCTTAAAGTTATAAGTGAATTTTTTCAGTAAAGTACAAATTATATTCTGGCTTTTAGAACGCATAGGGTTTAGAACCCTACTCAGATTAATTTCTGTTTGTTTTGAGTTTGACTTATTTTAATTTTTGTCTGTTTTGAGTTTCATTTATTTATTGATATATGTGGTAGTTGTATGCTTGGTAGATAATTTGATTCTATTTTTGTTGATTTTTGGTTTAATGGAGTTCTTTGCTTTCTTTTGAAAACCTTATTTTGTGCAATTTTTTTTTTATTAATTTCTGTTCGTTTTATATTGAAATAGTCTTTTTCAGGGAGAAAGACTCAGCCCCTTCTGAAGTTAAACAACCATCCCTTCCATAAAAACCTTTAATACCCCCTGGGCATAACTTACAATCCTTGCCCCAAATCTCTGGGGTTTGTTTCAACCCCAAAAGCCTTGTTATATGATATTTAGACTATTTTGAATAGAATGACTATCTCAAAATGTCTATTAGACGCATTTCGGGACAATATGACGTGTGTGTAGGGGTGAGAAGGGTAGCTGCCCTCTGATCACTTTGACTCTTAAAAAGAGCACTAGAGGGTCTGATTACAAATCCAATGAGCCCCCTTTGAAGTTTATATGACCACACTTTCTATAAAAACCCTATATGTCCCCAGGTCATAATTTACAACCCTTGCCCTGAGCGCTGGGAGGATTTCTTATCCTCAGACATAATTTCCAGACCTTTCTGATAGGCTTAACAAAATGGCTATATCAAAATTTTGATTGGATGTGTTTGGGGAAATGATAGGAGTGGAGGGAGACATTTGCTCTCTGATCTCTTTCGACTAATAAAAAAGGCACTAGTCCTCTCAATTCCAATCGAATGAGCCCTTTTTGAAGCTTCTACGACAAAACTTTCTATAAAAACGTTATATACCCCAGGGGTATAACTTACGACCCTTGTCATGAGGGCTATGGGGGGAGGGCTGTCATCCTCAAACACATAATTCCAGACCGTTAAACTACGTTGAACAAAATGGCCATATCAAAATGTTGATAGGAAATGTTTGGGGAAATCATGGGCGTTAGGGGGGGGGGATTCTCCCTCTGATTACTTTCAACTATTAAAATGGGCAACAGCCCTCTCAATTTCCAATCGAAAGAGATCTTTTTTGAAGTTTTTTTACGACAACACTTGATATATGACGTTGTATGCCCCCAGGGCATAGCTTACAACCTTAGCCCTGAGGGCTCTGGGGGGAGTTTCATCCTCAAAGACCTAATTTCTAGAACTTTCTACGTAATTTCTAGATCTACGTTGAACAAAATGGCTATCTCAAAATTTTGATTGGATGTGTTTGGGGAAATGGTGAGCTTGAGAGGGGGGCTAATTGCCCTCCAATCACTTTCGACTATTAAAAAGGGCACTAGCCCTTTCGGTTTCTAATCCAATAAGCCCTTTTGAAGTACCTACGAAAAATGCTTTCTATAAAACCTTATATGCCAACAGGGCATAACTTACAACCCTTGCCCTGAGGGGTTTGGGGGGTTTGTCATCCTCAAAATCATAATGTCCAGAACTTTCAACTATGTTGAACAAAATGGCTATCTCAAAATTTTAATTGAATGTCTTTGGGAAATGGTGGGCATGATGAGAGGGGGGTTAGTTGCTCTTCATTCACTTTGGACTATTAAAAAGGGCACTAGCCCTTTCAATTTCCACTCAAATAAGCCCTTTTTGAAGTTTATACAACAACACTTTCTATAAAAACCTATATGCCCCCAGGGTATAATTTACAACCCCTGCACTGAGGCCTCTGAGGGGGTAGTCATCCTAAAAAACCTAATATCCAGAACTTTTAACTACGTTGAACAAAATGAATATCTCAAAATTTTGCTTGGATGTGTTTGGAGAAATGGTGAGTGTGAGAGGGGGGTAGTTGCCCTCCAATTATTTTCAACTATTAAAAAGGGCACTAGCCCTTTCAATTTTCAATCAAATGAACCTTTTTTGAAGTTTTACGACAACGCTTTCTATAAAAAACCTTATAAGCCCCCAGGGCATAACTTACAACCCTTGCCCTGAGGGCTGTGGGGGGTTTCATCCTCAAAGACATAATTTCCAGAACTTTCAACTACGTTGAAAAATGGCTATTTAAAAATTTTGATTGTATGTGTTTGGGAAAATGGTGGGCATGAGAGGGGGGTTAGTTGCCCTCCAATTACATTCGACTATTAAAAAGGCCACTAGCCATTTCAATTTCCAAAGGAATGAGCCTTTTTGAAGTTTCTATGACAACATTTTCTATAAAAACCTTATATGCCCCCAGGGCATAACTTACGACCCTTGCCATGAGGGCTGTGGGAGGGGGGGGGGGGGGGGGGGAGTGGGGGGGGGGGGGGTTGGGGGGGGGGGGGGGGAGGGGTCATCCTTAAAGACCTAATTTCCAAAACTTTCAATGACGTTGAACAAAATGGCTATCTAAAAATTTTTGACTGCATGTGTTTGGAGAAAAGGTGGGCGTGAGAGGGGGGTTATATGCCCTCCAGTCACTTTCGACTATTAAAAAGGGCACTAGCCCTTTGAATTTCCAATCAAAATGCACCCTTTTTCAAGTTTCTACAACAAAGCTTTCAATAAGAACCTTATATGCCCAGAGGGGATAACTTATAACCTTTGCCCTGAGGGCTCTGAGGGGGTTATCATCCTTAAAGACCTAATTTCCAGAAGTTTCAACTACTTTGAAAAAATGGCTATCTAAAAATTTTGATTGAATGTGTTTGGGGAAACGGTGGGCGTGAGAGGGAGGTTAGCTGCCCTCTAATCAGTTTTGACTAGCCTATTAAAAAGGGCACTAGCCATTTCAAGTTCCCATTGAATGAGCCTTTTTTGAAGTTTCAATGACAACATTTCTATAAAAACCTTATATGCCCCTGGGCATAGCTTACAACCTTAGCCCTGAGGGCTCTGGGGGAATGTCATCCTCAAAGACCTAATTTCCAAAACTTTCATCTACGTTGAACAAAATGGCTATCTCAAAATTACTATTAGATGCATTTCGGGACAATATGACGTGTGTGTATGGGTGAGAGGGTAGCTGCCCTCTGATCACTTTGACTCTTAAAAAGAGCACTAGAGCGTGTGATTACAAATCCAATGAGTCCCCTTGAAGTTTATATGACCACATTTTCTATAAAAGCCCTATATGTCCCCAGGGCATAACTTACAACCCTTGCCTTAGGGCTGGGGGGATTTTTTATCCACAAAGATATAATTTCCAGACCTTTCTGATAGGCTTAACGAAATGGCTATATCAAAATTTTGATTGGAAGTGTTTGGGGAAATGATAGGAGTGGAGGGAGACATTTGCCCTCTGATCACTTTCGACTACTAGAAAAGGCACTAGTGCCCTCAATTCCAATCGAATGAGCCCTTTTTGAAGCTTCTATGACAAAAACTTTCTATAAAAATGTTATATACCCCAAGGGTATAAACTTACGACCCTTGTCATGAGGGCTATGGTGGGGAAGGTTGTCATCCTCAAAGACATAATTTCCAGACCTTTAAACTACGTTGAACAAAATGGCCATATAAAAATGTTGACCAGAAATGTTTGGGGAAATCATGGAAGTTGGGGAGGGGGATTCTACCTCTGATTACTTTCAACTATTAAAAAAGGCAACAGCCCTCTCAATTTCCAATCAAAAGACCTTTTTGAAGTTTTTACGACAACACTTTCTATATGACGTTGTATGCCCCAGGGCATAACTTACAACCTTAGCCCGAGGGCTGTTGGGGGTTGTCATACTCAAAAACAAAATTTCCGGATCCTTCAACTACGTTCAATAAAATTGCTACATCAAAATGTTGATCAGAAGTGTTTGGGAAAATGATGGCTATGGGGGTGGCATTCGCCCTCCGATCGCTTTTTACCATTAATAAGGACACTAGCCATCTCAATTCCAAATTGAATGAGTCCTTTTGAAGTTTCTACGACAACGCTGGCAAAGACCTAATTTCCAGAATTTTCAAATAGTTGAACAAAATGTTTATCTCAAAAATTTTGATTGAATGTGTTTGGGAAATGGTAGGCTTGAGAAGGGCTTTATTTGCCCTCCAATCACTTTCGACTATTAAATAGGGCACTAGCGCTTTCAATTTTCAATTGAAAGAGCCCTTTTGAAGTTTCTACAATAATGCTTTCTATAAAACCTTATATGCCCCCAGGATATAAATTACAACCCTTGTGCTCAGGGCTGTGGGGGGGGGGGGGAGTGTCATCCTCAAAGACATAATTTCCAGACTTTTCAACTACGTTGAACAAAATGACTATCTCAAAAATTTTTATTGGATGTTTTTGGGGAAATGGTGGGCATGGATGGGATGTTATTTCCTCGAATTATTTTTTACTATTAAAAAGGGCATTAGCCCTTCGAATTTTCTATTGCAATGCTCTATAAAAACCTTATATGCCCCCAGGGTATAACTTACAACCCTTGCCCTGAGGGGTGCTACAACCATGCCCTGGGTGGGGGGGTGATCATCCTCAAAGAAATAATATCCTGAACTTTCAACTACATTGAAGAAAATGGCTATCTAAAAATTTTGATTGAATGTGTTTGGGGAAACAGTGGGCGGGAGAGGGAGGTTAGTTGCCCTCCAATCAGTTTTCACTAGCCTATTAAAAAGGGCACTAGCCCTTTCAATTTCAATTGAATGAGCCTTTTTTGAAGTTTCAATGACAACATTTTCTATAAAAAAAAACCCTTATATGCCCCCAGGCCATAGCTTACAACCTTAGCCCTGAGGGCTCTGGGGGGAGTGTTATCTTCAAATACCTAATTTCCAGAACTTTCATTACGTTGAATAAAATGGCTATCTCAAAATTTGGTTGGATGTGTTTGCAGGAATGGTGAGCTTGAGAGAGGGGCTAGTTGCCCTCCCATCACTTTCGACTATTAAAAAGGACACTAGCCCTTTCAGTTTCTAATCCAATAAGCCCTTTTGAAGTATCTACGAAAATGCTTTCTATAAAACCTTATATGCCCCAGGGCATAACTTACAACCCTTACCCTGAGGGGTTTGGGGGGTATGTCATCCTCAAAATCATAATGTCCAGAACTTTCAACTACGTTGAACAAAATGGCTATCTCAAAATTTTAATTGAATGTCTTTGGTAAATGGTGGGCATGAGGGGTGGCTTAGTTGCTCTTGCTCTTCATTCACTTTTGACTATTAAAAAGGGCACAAGCCCTTTCAGTTTCCAATAAAATAAGCCCTTTTTTGAAGTTTCTACAACAACACTTTCTATAAAAACCTTATATACCCCCAGGGTATAAACTTACAACCCCTACCCTGAGGCCTCTGAGGGGGTTGTCATCCTAAAAGACCTAATTTCCAGAAATTTTAACTACATTGAACAAAATGAATATCTCAAAATTTTGATTGGATGTGTTTGGGGAAATGGTGAGTGTGAGAGGGGGGTTAGCTGCCCTCCAATTACTTTCAACTATTAAAAAGGGCACTAGCCCTTTCTATTTTCAATCAAATGAACCCTTTTTAAAGTTTTACGACAACGCTTTCTATAAAAAACCTCACATGCCACCAGGGCATAACTTACAACCCTTGCCCTGAGGGCAGTGGGGGTTGTCATCCTCGAAGACATAATTTCCAGAACTTTCAACTACGTTGAAAAAATGGCTATCTAAAAATTTTGATTGTATGTGTTTGGGAAAATGGTGGGCATAAGAGGGGATTAGTTGCCCTCCAATTACTTTCGACTATTAAAAAAGCCACTAGCCTTTTCAATTTTCAATGGAATGAGCCCTTTTTGAAGTTTCTATGACAACGTTTTCTATAAAAACCTTATATGCCCCCAGAGCATAACTTACAACCCATACCCTGAGGGCTGTGGGGAGGGGGGTGTCATCCTTAAAGACCTAATTTCCAAAACTGTCAATGACGTTGAACAAAATGGCTATCTAAAAATTTGACTGTATGTGTTTGGAGACAAGGTGGGCGTGAGGGGGGGGGGGGGTAATTGCCCTCCAATCACTTTTGACTATTAAAAAGGGTACTAGCCCTTTGAATTTATAATCAAATGCACCCTTTTTCAAGTTTCTACAACAAACTTTCAATAAGAACCTTATATGCCCAGAGGGGATAACTTATAACCTTGTCCTGAGGGTTCTGAGGGGGTTATCATCCTCAAAGACCTAATTTCCAGAACTTTCAACTATGTTGAACAAAATGGCTATCGAAAATTTTGATTGGATGTGTTTGAATAAATGGTGGGCGTGGAAGGGGTGTTAGATGCCTTCCAATCACTTTCGACTATTAAAAAGGGTACTAGCCATTTCAATTTCCAATGGAATGAGCCCATTTTGAAGTTTCTACAACAATGCTTTCTATGAAAAGCTTATATGCCCCCAGGGTATAACTTCTAACCCTTGCCCTGAGGGTTGTGGGGGCGGGGGGCGGGGTTGTCATCCTCAAAGACCTAATTTTCAGAACTTTCAATGACATTGAACAAAATGGTTATCTCAAAAAATTTTGATTGGATGTGTTTTGGGGGAAGGTGGGCATGAGAAGGGGGTAGTTGCCCTCCAATCACTTTCGACTATTAAAAAGGGCACTAGCCCCTTGAATTTCCAATATAATGAGCCTTTTTTGAAGATTCTACGACAACGCTTTCTATAAAATCTTATATGCCCCCAGGGCATAACTGACAACCCTTGCCCTGAGGGCTGTGGGGGAATTTCCTCCTGAAAACATAATTTCTTTCTAGAAATTAACTATGCTGAACAAAATGGCTATCTCAAAATTTTGATTGGATGTGTGTTTGGGGAAATGGTGGGCATGGAAGAGGTGTTAATTGCCTTCGAATCACTTTCAACTATTTAAAAAGGGCACTAGCCACTCCAATTTCCAATCAAATGAGCCCTTTTCGAAGTTTCTAGGACAACTCCTTTGATACGAAGTGCCCTGGTTTAGCCCCCCCCCCCAAAAAAAAAAAAAATAAACACATTGTGCCAACATCATTCTTTACTTAGGCAGCACGATTGCGCTGCCTATCATATCAATAAATGCCTTAAATATGTATCTATCAATGTGCCAAGGCAGGTTAGAATTCAGGACTGCAGTGTAGGTATTTAGTATATTAGCCATGTAGCCTACAATAAATAAAAAGTTCAAATAAGGGATAAAATCTTTTTAATAGACAGTGATTTTCACAAACAGTGATTAAATTTCACAAAAAATACTAGATATTTTGGTCACATGTGCAGTGACCATCACTGGTAGTAAAAATCATTTTTGTGAAATTGCATCACTGTTTGTAAAAAATCACAGTCTATTAAAAGGATTTTATCCCTATTTGAACTTTTATTTATCATCATGGAAAGGCAATGTGGTCTCTGAAATTATCTAGCCATTTAGCAGAGAGCTTAAGAGAAATAGTCTCCACACTCAGTGGCAGACAATGAAATCAGACATACTGGATACTTTCATTTGTTGAGAAGCAGACACAGCATAGAAGGGAATGATGTAAGTTCCAATTAAATAACAAACTCTTGAGAAGAAGGGCACCTGATTTCAGTTGGTAATATAGCACTGTGTGTAATCTAGTATGAAAGGGAGATAAAATATATTTATCTCGCAAATATATTTAAAGATATTTGCCTAATAATGTCTCGTGAATGGAGGTCAGAGGGAGGACTTGGGTTCAACAAAGAAGCCTTGGCTGCTAGTAAATCAGCAGTAACATTATATTTGATACCTTTAAGGCTTGGAATATGTTTGAAACAAATCTGGTTGCCATTGGCCTGAAGTTCAGAAGCTGTCTTCTAATATTGAATAAGTCCGTATCATTGGCAATTCTATTAATTTTTTGAGCAATAGTATTGCTGATTTGGAGTCAGAAAGGCAAAGAATATTTTCAGCTACAATGCTATAATTTATAAGAACATCTAGAGCCAAGTGAATAGCACATGATTTGGTGAACATAATGGAAGATCCCAATGGAAGGGGTGAATAAAGGTTAAAGTGCAGTGAAGGGATACATACTCCTGCTCCAGCTCACTCACACTGGACAGATTTTTCTGTGACTTGGGTACAACTTTGAAATCTGTTCAGCCAAAATAGTCTGGATCTCATAATTGGGAATTAGGTTTTTATTAATTGGAATAAGTTCTGCTTGACAAATAGGTGGACTGATTTCTCAAGGTGGAATGTCAGTAAAGGGATACACATAAGGGGAATATTGACTCCAATTTGGGACCTCCAGTTGAAACTGATTCCAAGAAGAATGGGCATTAGTGCAAGCTGACTTCAAAGCAAAGGTATGTTTATACACAACATGCTTGATTCCATGAGCCTGAATTCAGGAGAATTATTTCTTCCTTTGACTGGATGCTCTTTACTTAGGGAGATCAAACCAGGCAATCGTTTTAATTTAGACAGAGGAGTATACTTGTGCAAACCCAGAGCAATTGAATAGCAAAATTTTGCAAAGATTCCAGGATTTCAAATGCAGATGGGGACAATTGAAAAAATTGGATATCATATTCTAGATTAGAACGGATATATAATCTATAAAAATCCAAGATAACTTTAGGGTGGCATCCAGATTTACTTCCAGCAAGTCTCTTTAGAATGCAAAGTTTATGAATCATCATGGATTTCAAAGAATTAATATGTACATGCCATAGCATTTTGGAATCTACCCATAGGAAAAGTAGCTTCACTGAGAGGCAATATGGGATCTCACTAGAGAAAATTTGAAGTGGATTGAGAGGGTTCTCTTGAACAATTAGTAAATATAATGGCTTTGGTTTTACTAATTGAAATTGGGAAACTAAAAGCTGAAGAGAATCGCTGAACTAATCTTATATCCTGTTGAATAAGGCGTTGAAGATGTACAATACCCTTTTCAGACCTCCAAATAATCAAAGCATCTGCATAGAGGATAAACAATGAATGAGATAACTGAAATTCTGACACATACAAATTGAACAGAAGGGGACTCAAAATTGCTCCTTGGGGAAGACTTTTGGTAATGGGACTAGTCTCATTAACTTGAACATAAAAACTTCTATCCCTTAAAAAGGACTCTATAAAACTTATGAAAGAGTAAGGAAAATCAAGGTTAATTAAAAGATCAATCAGTTATCATGGGCTACATTTCCATAGGCATCTGACCAATCAAATAGGACTGCCATTATGACATGTCTGGTTTTAAAAGTTACAAACATCAATTTCAAGATGGGTAATGTTATCTACAGAGCTATGTCCTTGCCTGAAGCCTTTTTGTTCACTTAGAAAGAGATTATTGATTTTTTGCAAACCATTCAATTCTTGATAGGATAAGCCTTTCAAGGACATTCCTGAACACAGGTAAAACAGAAATAGGTTGGTAAGACTTGGGGTCACTAGATGGGTAAGAAGGTTTTAAAGCTGGATATACCTGGGAATCTTCTAAGCATCTGGGAACTTTTGGCTTGCCCAAATAAGATTACACAGACTTAAGAGGGCAGTATAAAAACCTCTGGGGACTCAAAAATCCATTTAATATATATACAATCTTGTCCAGGGGAAGACTTCATATTAAGGGAATTAAGTGCTGCATTGAATTTATCTTGGGAAAATGGTTCCTTCCAAGTCCTTTCATGTAAAGAAGTATGAACCAGAGCACAAAAAGGATGTCAAATGGGATGAGAATCAGAGCAGTCATTTTTAAAGATGTCAATTCAGCTAGTCATGGGCATGGCAGATTTAGCTGACTCTAACAGGATGGTTTTCAGGTTGGACTCAATAACATTAATATCAGAGTTGGTTGAGACAAAGCAAAATCAGCTTCTTTTAATATCTCCCAAAACAAGGGCCAATTGCCTTTGGCATTGTTAAAAGTTGGCATGTGGTGTTTGGGAGAATAGCATACATTTTGAACTGATGTCAGAATTGCAGACTGATCAGATTGCAGTTAGGGGACCTTTACAGGGCCAGAAAAAGGACAAGTGGGCTCAATCAGGCCCCACGTTTGAAAGGGCCTCATGCCAGCATCGAAATGAACAATTGATTTTTGAAATATTCTAAACAATTCCAGTAAGCTTTGCTTCTGGACAGACATCATTTTTCCAGGCTAAAACCAATAACAAAACTATATGGGGACTCCATCCTTTGACTATTGGAAAAAATTTAGTTATATGAGCTTATATAGAATGGTACTATCCAATCTCCTTATAATTCAAACCAGTTTAGTCATCTAGTTGGAAAATTTGGCCCATCTGTATAGGAAAAATCTAAATTTGGCAACTAGTTGACAAAAAATGTTGCCCCAGCAAAACTTTCATTTTCCAACTAGTTGACTAATAACTTCTTGCCAGCAAAACTTGAATTTGCCAACTAGTTGACAATAAATGTTGCCCTAGCAAAACTTCCCTTTTCCAACTAGTTGACCATGAACTTCTCCCCAGCAAAACTTAATTTTTCCAACTAGTTGACTAATAACTTCTCCCCAGCAAAACTTAATTTTGCCACCTAGCTGGAAAGAAACATTGCCCCAGAAAACAATTCATTTACCAACTAGTTGACTAATAAATTAGAATTTATTCTGAATAGCATTAATATGTTAATAATATAGGTTTTTTTTCAAATATAAATATCACTATTGTTACTGTGTTACAACTTCTGTCTCTCTCCCTGTCTCCCTCTTAATGGGAGATATATTTTGAGTTATATATTGAGCGTTGAAGCCAGGGATTTTTTTTTGTTTTAATTCCCAGGATAATTAGTCTTATACCTGGTCCCAAGAGTGAGATTGAATTTGTCAAAGCTTGGAGGGTTATTCCTCCTGTCTGTTTAAGGAAAATGAATGCATATTTGAAGTTTTGTTCATTTCTATCTTACATTTAATAGACATAAATTGTGTATGTTCCTTCATTTATCTGTCTTTGTTTCTTTTCTGGAGGAATATTTTTGTCTCATTTTTAGAATTTTTAATTAATTTTCCCAACTAGTTGACTAATAACTTCTCCCCAGCAACACTTAAATTTGCCAACTAGTTGACAATAAATGTTGCCCCAGCAAAAACTTTCCTTTTCCAACTAGTTGACTAATAGCTTCTACCCAGCAAAACTTAATTTTTCCAACTAGTTGACAAATAACTTCTCCCCAGCTAAACTTAATTTTCCAAACTAACTGGAAAGAAAAATTGCCCCAGAAAACAATTCATTTTCCAACTAGTTGACTAGTAACTTCTCCCCAGAAAAACTTTGTTTTTTCAATAAGTATGTTTATGTGTCCAATAAGAGAGTCATACTTACTCCTGCCATTTACCCATGCTGCAGCCATTTAAACATTTGCCTCTTAATTACTTGGACTATTTTGTCTTGGCTTTTCTCTGTCTACAATTAGCCATGTCTTGATGCAACCTACTGCAAAATACTTGATAACTTCAATTCCATTCTTATATAGAATGGTACTTGAAATATGGTCAGTCAGTCAGGTACCCAGAACAATCTGTAGGCAATTTCTATGGAAAATATCTAGCAAATTGTCATTCACTTTTTGGAATTTTCTTTTTGTTTTGTATATATTGACTGGGATCATCAGGGAGGGAGGGTTGCTATGTTGTCAGGATAACAATTAATATATTGAAAAAGAACATGAAATAAGAACATTGTTATTTTTATTTTATTACCATGTTTTTTGAGAAGTGCTGCTAAACTGAAATTTTACCATTATTTGGAAATTTGACTAATTTATCCTTCTGTTCTTAGAGATATGTGCACTCACAGTTTCAAGTAGCCCAGTCTATAATAAATAGGCCAGGGTGAAAGCCTATTGAAAAAGGGGATTCCATCCTTTGACTATTGGAAAAATTACTTTATAAGCTTATACATAATATTACTATCCATCTCCTTCTAACATCATTTTAATGCAATCCTAAAAAGAGCTTATCCCATACTTCCCTCTTAATCCCTTGGACTACCTGTCTTGGCCTTTTCTACAATTAGCCATGTCTTGATGCCTACTGCAAAATACTTGATTTTCAATTCATGTGTTGCTGGAAAAAAAACATTGCCCCAGAAAACAATTTACTTTCCAACTAGTTGACTAGTAACTTCTCCCCAGCAATGCTTAATTTTGCCAACAGGCTGGAAACAAACATTTCCCCAGAAAACATTTCATTTTCCAACTAGTTGACTAGTAATTTTTCCCCAGCAAAAATTTCATTTTCCAACTAGCTGGAAGAAACTTACCTTATGAACACTTTAGTTAGCCATCTAGTTGGCAAGTAACTTTTCTTTGGAATAATTTCTTAGCCAACAAAAAAAAAAAGAAAAAAAAAAAAAAATACAAGAGACAGATCAGTGCTACTGATGCAAAAAAGGGATTTTCCTTGTTTTTCAGGGAGGGGGACTGTAAATTCTCTCTACTAGGTTTTTGACCATGTTGATTCCAATGGTACACTTTTCATTTTGACCTGACGCCCATTTTCAAGGGGTTCGAGGCTTTTTTCGAAATTACCATAAATTTCCTTTCACAATAAACTTTACTTTTAAGAGGAACCAAAATAATAGATACATTCCTGAGTCAGTGTTAGATGGGAATTTTTTCCAATAGGCAGTTTTTTTTTTGCAAAGCGCGATTTTAACTTTTGGTTACTATGTGCTGTGGTTTGCACTTTACTAGGTTGCAGCTACTGCTGCAACCATGATACCTTGCTGGGACATGCTTTGAAAAATGTTCCTAGAAAATGACTGAAAAAAAAAAAATCAACAATGGATACCAATACCAATATTCCAATATGATACATGCAATACCAATACACATGATATCAATATGCCTGATACCATATACAGTCCTTCCCCAGGGACTATGGAGGGCCATATCATCATCAAAACCATGTCTATTGGATCTTTGCCCTGTGTTTAACATAATGGCTATCTCAAAACTTTTATAGGACTAGTTTGGGGGAGGGGGCCAGTAGGGAGGGGGGACCATTTGCCCTCCAATCTGTTTGGTCACTTTCAAATTTAATTTTCTTTCAAATGAGTCATTACACGTCCCTCTATGATGCTCTGACCACACCCTAGCCCTGCTAGAAAAAAAAAGAAAAAAAAAACAGGACACAGATCAGTGCTACCCATGCAAAAGTCATTTTCCTTGGTGTTCAAGGTGGGGGACTGTAATTACCTTACAAAAGGTTTTGGACCATGCTCATTTCAATGGTGCACTTTTTATTTTGATCTGACACTGATTTCAAGGGTTTCAGGCTTTTATTTGAAATAACCATAAATTTCTTTTCCCAATAAACTTTTATTTTTACTACAAACTGAAATGATAGTTACCACTCCTGAATCAGTGTCAGATGGAATTTTTTTTTTTCACTAGGCAGTTTTTTTTCTAAGCATGTTTTTTAACTTTTGGTTACTATGGGCCATGGTTTGCTCTTTACTAGGTTGCAGCTGCTGCTGCAACCATGATTGGAAAACACACTTATAGAAGGAGTAGACTTTTAGTTTCTGTGGCTTCAAGACTATTTACTCCTGAATTCAGTTTGTTTGATTTACCTTAGCTGTAGTGCATTTGTTAAAAGCACATACTGTCAATTTTTGTTGGACCAGGAATAGGATGTTTTTTGTTTTCTCTTTACATCATGTTGTTAGCTAAGAAATTATTCTGAGGAAAAGTTACTTGCCATATAGATGACTAACAAAAGTGTTTATAGGGTAAGTTTTTTTCTAGCTAGTTGGATAAAGAAAGTAATGCTGGGGAAAAGTTGCTAGTCAACTAGTTGGAAAATAAATTGTTTTCTGGGGCAATGTTTGTTTCCAGCTAGTTGGCAAAATTAAGTGTTGCTGGGGAGAAGTTTATTAGTCAACTAGTTGGGAAAATAAAGTTTTGATGGGGAGAAGTACTACTCAACTAGTTGGAAAATGAATTGTTTTCTGGGGCAATGTTTGTTTCCAGCAACACATGAAATGAAAATCAAGTATTTTGTAGTAGGCATCAAGACATGGCTAATTGTAGAAAAGGCCAAGACAGGTAGTCCAAGGGATTAAGAGGGAAATATGGGATAAGCCCTTTTTAGGATTGTATTAAAATGATGTTAGAAGGAGATTGGATAGTAACATTCTATATAAGCTTATAAAGTAATTTTTTCCAGTAGTCAAAGGATGGAATCCCCTTTTTCAATAGGCTTTCACCCCTGGCCTATTTATAACAGGCTGGGCTACTTGAAACTGTGAGTGCACATACCTCTAAGAATAGAAGGATAATTAGCCAAATTTTCAAATAATGGTAAAATTTTCAGTTTAGCAGCACTTCTCAAAAAACATGGTAATAAAATAAAAATAACAATGCTCTTATTTCATGCTCTTTTTCAATGCATTAGTTGTTATCCTGACAACAAAGCAACTTTCCCTCCCTGATGATCCCAGTCAATATATACAAAACAAAATGAAAATTCCAAAAAGTGGATGACAATTTGCTAGATGTTTTCCATAAATATTGCCTACAGATTGTTCTAGGTACCTGACTGACTGACCATATTTCAAGTACCATTCTATATAAGAATTGAATTGAAGTTATCAAGTATTTTGCAGCAGGTTGCATCAAGACATGGCTAATTGTAGACAGAGAAAAAAGCCAATACAAAATAGTCCACATAATTGAGAGGCAAATGTTTAAATAGCTGCAGCATGGGTAAATGGCAGGAGTAAGTATGACTCTCTTATTGAACACATACACATACTTATTGGAAAAATAAAGTTTCTGGGGTGAGGAGTTATTAGTCATCTAGTTGAAAAAGGAAAGTTTTGCTGGGGCAACATTTATTATCAACTAGTTGGCAAATTTAAGTGTTGCTGGGGAGTAGTTATTAGCCAACTAGTTGGAAAAATTAAGTTTTGCTGGGGGAGAAGTTATTAGTCAACTAGTTGGAAAATGAAAGTTTTGCTGGGGCAACATTTATTGTCAACTAGTTGGCAAATTTAGATTTTTCCTATACAGATGGGCCAAATTTTTGGTAAATATTTACCAAATCATATTATTGAGTTACAACTAAAGTGAATATACCACTCAATGCCATTTTTTATGCTCTTTGAGAATATAATAATCATTTTTGTTGGAAATGAATTTTAGCCCCCACCCCTAAATATATACCAATTCAGGGTATATATTTGCACATTAGGGGGGTGGGGGTAATTTTATTTCTGATGTAAATGAGAGGTAAGTTCAAACTTTCCCCCCACCCCCTAATGTGCAAATATATACCCTGAATTGGTATATATAGGGGTGGGGGCTAAAATTCATTTCTGACAAAAATAATTATTATATTTGTAAAGAGCATAAAAAAGGCATTGAGTGGTATATTCACTTTAGCTGTAACTCAATAATATGATTTGGTAAATATTTACCAAATTTTCAACTAGATGACTAAAATATTTTTAATTATAAGGAGATTGGATAGTACCATTCTATATAAGCTTATAGGCTAAACTAATTTTTTTTAATAGTCAAAGAGTCGATATCCAACTATGTGATATCAACAATAAATCAGAATAGCCTAGACTACATAGTTTAGCAACCATGTTGACTGAAAGTGAAGACATGGGGGAAAATAGATTTTAAAACTGTTTGAGAAGCATTTGCAGAACAAAAATTTAGAAATGGCTATGTAAATTCATGTGCCAATATTTGGTGATGTAAATTTCAAAAATGCACTCTCAGCAGTGTCCTTATCTCCAGGTAGCTATCTAGGCACATACCAAATGTTGTTTTGTCAAAATTCTAATAGGTAATAGACCTATCTATATAAGGCTGAAATCAAAAGAGGGTTAACACAGAAGCTTGGCAATAGGCTACCTTGCTAGAGTAGCCTATGTTTTTGGCCCTGGATTCATGACTTGAAGTTCATATTTCTAACCTAAACCAATTTCTAAGATAGCAAAAAGAAGCTTGTCTAGAATTTTACCAAAAATATAACCAGTGCGCAACTTAGGTTCCAGATCTGTTCACGAAAGTTTTGTTTAACTAGCTGAACTACCTACTACTGAAGAGAGCGAAAAAGCTCGTCACCTAAAGTTTTACCATACAAAGAGTAAAACTAGTTCAAGAGAAAGATAAACCTGGCAAAGGTAAATAAAACAAACCCTGCACTTTGTAGGGCATTATACAAAAGCAAATAGGGACGCATTATGTTTATTCAAAATTTTCTGCGAGAATTCTTATAACAAAACCTTTAAGTTTTACTATTTGGCCATTTGAGAATCTTCTTTAAGGTTTTCAGTTTAGACCTACAGTTGAATTGTTATTCTTCACCAATTTCATTATAAATTTCGACTGTTCTTGGGTTTACTTGATCAGAGGTTTGTATTGTTTTCTTGAAAATAGACCAGTGTATCTAGGTTAGTCAGATTTGTTACGCAGGTCGAGCAGTGTCTGTTAAAAAGAGACAAAATTCTAGATGAGTGGCTGGGAAACTAGCCTATTTAATGGTTAATTTGCTACTCTAGCTAAATGACAAATAGGCTTCCATCGGGTGAACCTTTTAGTACCCTTTTTTTTTATGCTTTTTATATTTTCTGGTTGCAGGAAATATTCCGGGGAAATTCTACTTTTAGCTATCTTGGAAAGGGGTTAAGTTAGGGTAAAGTTTTTTGCAAAATCATTTATCCTATTGACTTGAGAATAAAGTAGTACACCATTGTCTACATTCCACTTGATGCTTTTTTTTATGCTTTTATCAAATATAATAAAAATCATTTTTGTCAGAAATGAATTTACCCCCACCCCTATATATACCAATTAAAGGGTATATATTTTGCACATTAAGGGGGGGAGTTTAAAAACTTACCCTCCAATATACATCAGAAATAAAAATTTCTGATGTATAATCCAGCCATAATGTGGTATATATATATATTTCGTATATATGTATACCCTGGATTGGTATATATTGGGGTGGGGGTAAAATTCATTTCTGACAAAAATGATTATTATAGCCTATTTGGAAAGAACATTATTATAGCCTATTTGGAAAGAACAGGGTACAAAATTCAGAAATCCTCAGGTCCTTCAAACTCCCACCCCTGTCCAAGCAGCTTGAGTCTCGCTTGCTGCATTTGTATGGTCATCTGCTCTGTCTGCCTGCCCAAACACCCACCCAGCTCATCTTCAATTTGACCCAGCTGGAGGTGTCCTAGGGGAAGACCATGCACCAGATGGGTGGACATCATCTGTGATCAGCTCACCTCCAGGAACATCAACCCAGCTGAAGCAAATACCCTTGCCCTGAACCAACCACTCTGGAGAAGACTGACAGTGCTGACAACTGGTTCCCTCTATGCTGGCAATGCTGCTGAGCAAGAGCTTCAAGTAAGTAAGTAAGTAATTTGGAAAGAGCATAAAAAAAGGCATCAAGCAGTATGTTTACTTTAGCCTATTTGTAAGTCAATAATATGATTTATGAAAAATTTACAGAAATTTTGACAAAACCACATTTTACCTTAATATTCAGTTATCAGTTTTTTTTTCTCTGGCTTTAGTTCTGAAAATGCAAATCCTGTTATATGAGAAGAATTTTAAGGCCATATCAAAGTTTTTTTTTTTTCAAAATTTAGATAATATATTTGCATATGTAGGCTGTTGCTCTACAAATTTCTATACCAGGTAGTATCACAATCCATTTTGAGAATATTTTACTTTTGTATTAGCTAATTGTGACCAGTATGCTTTCAGTTATTTTGCGGGCTTGCTTTTCAGTATGTTTCAATTATTATTAGATATGTTTCAGTTAGTTTGGTATGCAACTGTATGTTTCAGTTATTATGTTTTCAGAGTGTGTTAGTTTTTTCATAGAATTATATGTCTGTACTATGTCATCAACATTGTCATAGACTTCCTTATAATTGTTTAGTGCAACAAGCTTGATAAAGCTTACTGTATATTGGCACTAATAAATATCATTAAGGTAAATTTTTCACAGTTCATATTAACAACTTACAAATAAAGTAAACATATCATTTGATGTCTTTTTTTATGCTTTTTCCAAATGTAATAATAATTTTGTCAGAAATGAATTTTACCCCCACCCCTATATATACCAATTCAGGGTATATATTTACAAATTGGGGGGGGGTAAATTTTATTTCTGATTTAAATGAGAGGTAAGTTTAAAATTTATGAACTACAACCCTCCCCTAATGAGCAAATATATACCCAGAGTTGGTACATATAGGGTAGGGGTAAAATCCGTTTCCAACAAAAATGATTATTATATTTTGAGAGAGCATAAAAAAGGACATTGATGGTATGTTTACTTTATTTGTAAGTCAATAATATGAACTGCAAAAAATTTACCAAAATTTCAATAGGCACCTGTCATGTAGGCAAATTTCAGGACCCTCTAGAGAGAGAAGGAGTGGAGGTAGGTACTTCAAAATACCATACCAGGACATACTTTTTTCTTTATACCCATCCCTGAAAGTTTCATTTTTCTAACCTAACCCCTTTCCAAGATAGCCAAAAGTAGCTAAAGTAGAATTTTACATTTTGAAGTACCTATAGCCAATCCTCTCTCCTCTAGAGGGTCCTGAAATTTATTCACATGACAGGTCTATACTTAACCTATTGAAATTTTGACAAGACAAAATTTACCTTAATTATTAGTTTCCTTTTCTCTGGCTTTAGTTCTGAAAATGTAATTTCTGTTATTTGAGTAGAATTTTAAGCCATATCAATGTTTCTTTGTGTTTTTTTTTCAAAATTTAGGAAACTTATTTGCATAGGCTATCTTTAAAACCTTATAAAGTGGGATTGAGCAATGTTGTGAAGCTGAAAACAATTTTGTTGTACTTTATTTAAGCAGAATATTTATTCTGCAAGGTTTCACTTTTATAACACACAGATTTTAAAGGTCACCAAAGGACAGGACCCTCTGGAAGGAGAAGGTGTGGAGGTAGGTACTTCAAAATACCTTCCCAGGACAACCTAACCTCTTTCCAAGATAGCCAAAAGTAGCTAAAGTAGGATTTTACCCAACTCACTAATGGGATAGCTAAGAAATAGGCTAGGCTATCCTTAGAATCAGAATTTCATCCTGAGTCCACATTCAGCATTTATTTGCATCAGAAATGAATGTTACCCCCCCCCCCCCCCCAATCTAATATACAAATGTATTTCCTGAGTTGTAATATACTTGCTGAGTTCTTTGTAAGTCACACTTTTCTTCAAGTTGATTAAACAGTTTTTCAATATAATGGAAAATCTAGTGTACTTTGTATAGGCCTATAAAATCAGAGCTGTTCCTAGAGTGCAATTGGGGCAGTTGCCCTAGGCACTGTGGCTTAGGGGGCATCACAGCTGGGGAATTGCCCACTTTGATTCAGCTTATTTTGCTTATATTTGAGTTGGGAAGATGGCACTGTAAATAATTTTCCTGGGTACCACCAACCCTAGGAATGGCTCTGTATAGGCTACAATTCATGGTGTATATTGGCACTTGGAGGGGGGGGGGGGGTTAATGTTCATTTCCAATACAAATGAATTCAAAATATTAGGATTCAGGATGAAATTCTGATTCTAAAGGTAGGCCTAGGCCCTATGTCTATTTCTTAGCTAACTCATTAGCAATTTAACTAGAAAACTTAGCCTACCCTTGATTTCCATTATATAAAATTCCACTTTGGACTCTTAAGAGGGTTTAAGCCTATAGACCATAGTGAAACATGTTTTGGATGGTACCATAGGCTATAGTCCTAAGTAATATATTTCTTCATTTTTTTTTTTGTCTTGAGATGCATTGTGTATTCTTTGTTTGACAGGTTTGCTGAATTTTCTATTTGTGATGACCACTTGGTCTAAGTCATTTGAATTAGATTCTTAGACTTTGGTTTCCCTTTAGGGTCCATTAAGGGGTATTAAATTTGAGGAAACACTGTAGAGTTAAGGCTCTTTTGAAGGAAACAACATAAAAAAAAGAGTATCCTAGCACATTTTGATTTCTAGTTTTATGCTCTTTGTGATAATTATATTGGGAGTTTTGTGACAAGATATTATTTGTGCCAGAAAAGTGCCAGTTGCAAAAAAAAAACTAATGAAAAGTAAAGCTGGCTTGTAACACAGGCTAATGAAAATAATAGGCCTACTTGCTAGCTATGAATAACAAGAGAAAAAGTAAGCCATTTAAAAACTGAGCATACTTCCATTGTTATAATCAGCTTTTGCATATAAACAAGTATTAATAATTGGTCTCAATAATTAGATTGAAGTAATTGAAAATAACATGAAGAAAAAATGTCAAAATTGGAATTTTATTGTAGGCTATTATTTATTATTTTATTTTATTCAATAAAGGAGGAAGCTATAGGCTTGTTGCATAACAACACAAAAAAAATAAAACAGCTCAAACAGCAGCACTGCAAAACACAATGCAAGAAATAAAACAAAAAATATTCATAAGTAAAAACAAGTATGCAACAACTATATTACAGAAACTGTTTTTCATAGAACTTGGTTTCAACAAGAGCACTCTTAAATGATTGCACTGTTTGTGTAGAAACTATGGTATCAGGTAAACTATTCCAAAGTTTTTGTTGCATGGTTAACAAAGCTACATTGACCTATTTTCTTGTGCACTTGTGGCTGATACAGTTTATACAAGTTTTGTTGAGTGGCAGAGTAAGAAATCAGCCCAGTCCACATTATTGACACCCTTCATAATATGGAACGTATTGATCAGGTCAATCCTATCCCATCAAAACTCCAGAGAAGGAAGTCCCAAACACTCCAGTCAATGCTGATATGCTAAATGGCACAAACTTTGACACCTGATGTTGAACCTTTTCAATTTGCTGCAAGTCACATTTCCATATAGGATGCCACACAGGAACAATATTCTACCACTGGGCATACTATTGTCTTGTATAGTGTCATAAAAGTTTGAAGGTTAAATTTCATGAAACTTCTCTTAATCCAAAAGCAGACTGTAATTAGCATTTTGTTAAATTATTGACACATGCTTGTGAAACTTCAACTGGTTATCAAAGTGGATACCTAAATCCCTTACTGAATCTGCAGATGAAACAGGTGTATCACCAAGAAAATAATGATAAGTTGAGCTTTTTGAAAAGTAATGGAGTACAAAACATTTTTGATGGTTTACAAACATTGAGTTCAATTTGCACCAATCAGTTAGGGCATTCAGATCCTCTTGAATAAGGGTGACATCTACCAGGGAGGTAACACTTTTATATAGTTTTATATTGCCTGCAAACAGTTTGACAGTGGAGTGATGAAATACTTCAGGCAAATTGTTGACAAACAAACAAAATAACACTGGGCCCAAACAACTCCCCTGTGGCACACCACTCAAAATTGGACTCTCACTTGAAAGTGCACTACTGACTATAACTTGCTGGGAATGGCCTAATAATATATCTGTAATCCATGTTAAAGTTCTACTACCTAGTTTACTTTTCACATTTTTCAAGCAACAAACTAATTGAAACTTTGTGCAAATGCTTTACTGAAGTCA
Organism: Artemia sinica; assembly: GCA_027921565.1. Taxonomy (NCBI): domain Eukaryota; kingdom Metazoa; phylum Arthropoda; class Branchiopoda; order Anostraca; family Artemiidae; genus Artemia; species Artemia sinica. The sequence goes on from CM051265.1 coordinate 36,667,514, forward strand.
ATGTACAAGCAATCAAACTTTGAACTGAAATCAACCATATTTGGCTGAGCTGAGATCAGGACAAGAACATCCTTGTCATCAGCAACCACAATGGTGCTGCTATGGAGTGCAGTTTCTGTAGCTTTCTTCACTATGTCTAGTTTTAATGTTCCTATGTCTTCTTCACTATGTTGTTTACAATAGTCTTCAGAAATTGTGGTTTGTTCTCCTTGCGTTAAAGAAACTCCTCTTTCTTCATGCAAACATTCATGTCTTCAGTAAATAACACTTTGCAGCCAACAGATCCAGCTTGACACAAATGGGTTGCATCTTTGATTGATGGACTGCCATTGTATCCTTTGAAGATGACAACTGCTTGGGAATACTTTTTTTTATGTAATGAATGTATGAAGACATGATAGCCTTGTATGTGGAAGCAACCTTCCACAGGATCTGATGGAGAAGGGCACCCCATCTAAGATGAAGCTGGTAATTCCCACTGGTTTGTGGGGACTGAGCATTAAACCCACATGACTGATACTGCTTTTTCTAGCTTAGGCTTGTTGGCCTTTTGCATAAATCCATTTCTTTTGAAAAGAGCAGGAGGAATGGTACAGAGCTCAAACTTGAAATAATATTCCTTGAGACTTGACCTCTAGGCAATGATAATGAACCTCTGAAAAAGTAGAGCTGGGTTGATGTGCACCACCTCAGAAGAGCCTGACTTTTTTGTGGTCATCAGAGTCACTTGGTCTTTCTTTTTAAAGATGTGTTCCTTCAAGGTCTTTTCTGACATCTTGTCTAAGATTTTCTTCTTAGCAGATTTGGCTTTGTCAACATTCACACCTGGAGATGAAGTTACTCCATTTGCAACATTTCTCAGTTGTACATTGCCTTTGAATGTGGATGACACTTCAAAGAAATCCACCAACTTTGTGGTATCTTCACAGTCATGGGTTTGTCTGTTCAGACTCAATTCATGATGCTGCTTGCTTGTAGAGTAGCCAATATTTGTGAGGTTCTGCATCAACAGGTTGACCTCAAGACACACCAGCCTTGATAGGACCCAAATTGCTCTCTGTTCTTCAGCCATGCCACCACCACCAGTGAGTCTTCCCAATGTCTTTAGGCTTTGTGTGTACTCTTGATCAATAACTAATTCTGCTGAGAGGCTGGCCCAGCACTGATCTGACCTTCTAATTGTGTGTCCTTGCTCACTGAACATCTGAAACATTTTTGGGTGATGACTGGGAAGTTTAATCATCTCTTGGATGTACAACCAGACAGATTTCATGTAAAGGTTGTGCCCAGATGCAGCTAGGTAGGAAAGCATTTCTGCTGCAACCTGCAAATGTAGGTCCCATAGGCCCAGTCTCTCAGCATGTATAAACTTGAGAAGCTTTTCAACCATGTCAAGGTACTGCAGCCAGAGCATTCCTGTTTGGTGATCTTGTAGGTCTTCAATCTTCTGTTTGATAATACTTTCCAGTAGTCCCAGCTCTGGTGCTTTGTCTTGGTCTCTGGGGGACATTTTTCCCTCAAGGGTGTTGTTGAAGAGTTCCTCAAGGCTGAAAGTATCCAAAGTTCCTGCATCTTGTCCTAAAAGATGAGCGTAGAGAGCCAAGCTCACAAGAATGTGAGCTCTAATAGCTCTAGAAATTGCTTTCCCAGAGAGTATATGTGGTACTGTTGCCAGTGTTTATACTATTTCCAAGATTTCTTTGAGCCCACTGTCTTGCATCAACTTGCAATTTTTTTATTTTTTTTTTTTAATTAATACACTTTAAACACAGGGAAATGTATCTTTCAACCATTTATACCTGCACCAGTAGATGACACTGATAAGCAAAATGGTCTATGAAGGGGAGTATGCAGAGAAGAAGTTTTGCTGATGCAGGCCATGTCCTAATTAAGGCTATGTAATTCAGCTATTTACAAGTTCGGTAAGAAAGACTACCCTAGTATTTATATGAATAAACTACAAACCTGAATGAGATTTCTTTGTACAAAAGCAGAGATAACTTTCTATTTGCCTAAGACTGCAGCTTGGTTGCCACAAGATGGCATTGAGAACATCTGTAAATGTAATAATACTAGCTTGAAAAGATCTGGATGTATACTGAAAAAAGACAAAAAAACAGACATAAAAAAAAGATATCATGGTTATCACTTAGTTTTTTGCCAAAAATAGAAAAATTTTGCTTTTTTTTTACTAAAAATGGATTTTTTCATTTTATATTGACGTTTATAAAAAAACTAAAGTCAGAAAACGGTTTCAGCTCTCAATTCTGATACAGATAGACCTATCAACCACACATTTCATGACACTTCATTTTTTCATTAAAATAAAAATTAATGTAACAAAATAGCAAAAAAAAAACAAATTTCACAACGGGTTAGAGATGGGGATTTTGGATGTGTTGTTCAGTGGTTTTTTTTGGTCCAGATGGTGAAGAAAGCATTACTTTATCAATTTGTTCCTGGTTTGGGCTTTTTTTTTTTCATATTATTACTGTACTACCAGCTGTATCTTGAAGGCTTGGCTTCCCATTCTTTATAAACTTGAGTCTCCTTTTACAAACTTCAGCTGATGTTGAAGACACTGTCTCCTCACTTTAAACAGTTCCAATCATTTATGATCCTTTGGCTAAAGAAGTTTTGTCTGATTCTACTGTTGACTCTGGGCTTATGAAGCTTTCTAGAATGACCTTGTGTTTGTCTTTTGTTGGGTAACTGGGTAAAGAGCTTATTTTGGGGTTGGTTGACATTATATGTGAGTTGCATATCACTCCACTTGCATCAGAAGGTCAAAGATGGGAGTTTTAGGTTAGATAGTCTGTTATTATATGGTTTCTAACCAAGTCCAGAGATGCACTTGGTGGCCCTCCTTTGTACACCTTCAATCAACTGTATATCATCTTTGTAAAAAGGACCAGCAAGGCAGGTTCCAAAGTCAAGAACTGGTCTCACAATCACCTTGTATAGCTTCAAGAAAATTCTATTTGATTGGCTAGTAAGTGTTCTTTTAATTAGTCCAAAGCTAGAATTTGCTTTGGAAACAGTTTTTGCTGAGTGTTCATGGAACTTCAGAAGGTTATCTATTGTGACTCCAGGTCTTTGTCACTGGTGCAAAACTTTGATAGCACTTTATTTTTTTAAATGTTTTATCAGTTTCGAATGCCTCTCTTTACTTTAAAGTTTATCTAAGGACACTTGTCCTTAGACAAACTAAGGAGACACTCTGCCACAGTTCCTGCCCATCTTATCAGACTTGCTCAAGGAATGTTGAGTTGCTTTTGATGTTCTGTTTCTGGAAACACCATTGCAAATCATTATTGAAGCTTCTAATGGTCTTCACCTCTGTTAACCCTGGCTGACTTTCTTAGACAAGTCTTGGTGTCTGAAAGAGAACTGGATATTATAATCTGGGTTTAGAGCAGATTTTCATTAAGTGGAACATCATTGACACCCCTGGTCATTGGTGTACATAATGCCACAAAATCAGTCACAACAAAAAATTTAAGCATGTCCCCTACACGAAGTATCACTTTAAATTGGAATTATCAAATTCCTAGAATAACTTGTACTCTCTTAATCCTAGCTAAAGCACTGTTTATAAATAAGTGCTACTTGCTGACAATTTTAATTCAGTGAAAACAAAAAATTTACTTTCCTTTTAAAAATCCTAATTTAGGGTTCATTTTTGCAAAGATGGCAGTTGAATACATGTTCCTTGCAGTTCAATGGCAGTTGAATTCTTGTGAAAACAGCCAATTGTTAACTACAAAGGCAGATTCCTCCATCCAGCTCTTCCCTGAAATGGATGAGAGGAGGAATGAAGCAAAAAATATATTTATTGAACAAATCATGTGCAAAAACAGGTTTAGATAGATGGATCAGGTGTGTAAATTGAGGGGAGAAATTGTAACTCTAGGTCCGCCTCTGTAGATTTTCAAAAAAATATTTGGGGGTATTTCAATGAAAATGTCTTTTGGTATCTGTATTTTGTGAAATCAAACTAATAGCAATCCCCCCCCCCCTAGATTTTGGAAAATACATTTTCTTGAATTGAGGCCACTGGTATGGATGAAATCCAAGCAGCAGAAGCCATTATCCATGTATCTCTACCACTAATGTCAACTATTTTGGCCATAATGGAGATTGTTTTGTCTATGTCCATGTCTTGCATCCATACATTAGTACAGAGGGACATTGCTATTTAGGAGTTGAGTTTCAGCTTTAGATAGTATGCAGAGTTTTCCAGACTACCTAGTTTGGTAAAAGCATTGCCAGCACAACCAAAGCATGTAATGACCTTGCACTCTAGGCTTCCATCAGAGTTTATGATGCTTCCAAGACACTAAATTCTGCTAGCTCATCAGTTACTGACCCAGCATTGAATTAACATTGTTATGCATGACTTTGTTTTTGGGGTATAGATTGCTGATCTAACATGTCATCAGCAAAATCACCATTGAAGGTAGTGCAGCTCTCATTTCACTGCACCAGACCAACAAAGTGACATGTCCAGAGTATGTAGTCAATGAGGATCATGAAGAGCACAGGAGTGAGGATTGTTGCCAGAGTGGATCTGTATCCATTCATTCAGGTGTCCATCATTGGTTTGTACAGCACCCAGCTGGTTTTTATATAAAGTAACAATTATACTAATAACCTTGTCTGGAAGCCCATAGTGCTATAATATTCTCCATAACAATTCCCTCTGCACAGAATTGAAAGTCTTTAAAAAGTCAATAAATGCTACTAATATTTCAGTTTGCCATTCATTTGATTCTTTGCCATTCATTTGAGTGCTAGGACAGAGTTTGCATGAGACACAGTCTTCTTGTAGTTTACCTTTTGCACTTTGGGGCAAAATTAAGGTCCCTGCTGGATCTGTTCTGCTCTGTGTCAATGATGGTAATTTGGAATGTCACTGTGTTATGGGCCCAGTGATGTTGCATTAGTTGGCAGCTGAGAGGGATGGACTGTCTCAATTATATTTCCATAGCTTGTTGTTCCATTCTTTGTCAAGTCTTGACTTGAAGGAGGCACTAATGGGTGCAGTCATATTTTTGTCTTGAAGGTTGTTCCAGTTGCTGTAAATATGCTTGGTAAAAAAGTTTTGGTGGTCTTCACTCTTTGCTTTGTTAGCTTCTGCAATTGTCCTCTAGTGTTTTGTTGACCTGTATGTTTGTGAGGAGGGTGTTGTTTGGTTGACTATTGTATTTGTAGGTCAGCATCATATCACATCTGCAATGTCTGAAGACCAGCATTGGTAGTTTTAGGTGCTCCAGTCTCTTGTCGTACAGCATATTTTGTAGACACATGAATCATTTGGTGGCATGTCTTTGAAATGTTTTATTGAATGGCTGCCAAAAACCAGGAGTCATCAGCATAAAGCATGATGTTATTTGTGGCTTCCTCTGTCATATCATTTTTGTAAGTTGGGAAGAGGGTGGGGCCTAGGACAGTACCCTGAGGGACTCCACTGACAACATCACATGGTTTGGAGAATACTTTATCACCATCATTGGTGAAAAGTCGGACCTGCTGCTTTTGTCTGTCTGGAAATTCATCACCCATTCTACTACATCAGTGTGGATGCCAACTGCCAATAATTTGGCACTATGGTGTCTGTGGGCACCTTGTCAAATGCTTTGGTGAGGTCAAGCAAAATAAGGTCAATAGGTACTCCCTTCTCCAGAAGCTTAGTGATGATATTGTAAGTTTCAAGTAGGTTGGTCTCCACTGATTTTCCCAGAAGGAAGCTGTGCTGGTCTGGGGACAGTATGCTATTGGACAGGAGATGTGTCAGAATTTCAGCATTCACAACATGGTCCAGGGTTTTTGGCTACAGCCAAGGTTAAGCTGATCAGCTGATAATTCTCTGCATTTGTCTTGTCACCTTGAATATTGTTGTAATGTGAGAGCTCTTCCAATCCAAAGGCGCAGTCTTTGAGTCAAGGGACTTCTGAAATATTTGACATAGTGGAGTTGAGATCTCTTTAGCCAGTTCTTTTAGGAGCTGTGGGTGAATGTTATCCAGCCCTGTTGACTTGTTAACATCAAGCACTTCATGATGGAACTGGATATCCTCTTTTCTTAAACAATTCTTTTATAATTTGCTTCTTGATCTGGAAGGAGGACACAGTGAACAGCAGTGGCAGAGGAGTGTTAGGTGCCATGCTTCTGTCACTCTCTCCATTTAAACATTGAACATTACTCAAGAGACCTCATGCAATTCCATACTTGCTTGACAGGAAGTTTCTCACAGTACTTGCATCATCTTTTGTGCTGGACATTGGAATTCCATAGGCAACTAAGTTGTTCTTATGCACATCAAGATCTTTTTGGTATGGATTATTTATTGCACTTCTGTCTCAAAGGACTGCTGGAGGTTCACACTCAGAGCCTGGACTTCTGCCTGAACCATCTGTTTAGTTTCAGCGGTGCTACACTTGGATGATGAAGCTGCCTCAATGCTGTTCACCTTGTCCCTGATAGCACTAAGTTCTGTCTCAGATTTCACAATTGTGTTTGAAAGACTTGCCTGGAGGTTTGACATAGCTTGTGAGATCACCTGTATAATGTCCTAGGTAGTAGCTGTGGAATGCATAGTAGTTGTGACTGCAGGAGCAGCCACCTTGCACTGTGGACATGTCCATTTGAAACTACTTAATTCTTCCATTTTATTTAGCAGAGCCTACTCATCATCAGATATGTTCAGGCAAACACAACATGTCCATTTGTCACAATTGTCACAATTCAGTGCACTTGAGTCTTTGTCAAGGTCCAGGTTACAGAGCATGTGCTTGTCCACGTTCTTTTTCAGGCTTTCTTTTGGGCACTTTGTACTGCGTGGCGGTGTCATCTCCAGATAAACTTTATTTTATGGCTATTTAGGGATTTTTTATTTTCCTAAAAAATGGGGCTATTTCACAAATTCAAAGAACAGCCAGGATGTGAGTAACTAATCAGAAGTAATTTGAGTTATATCTGGTGAATAGTTAGAGTTCGTTTTCTAGTCAGTTTCTCTTGATTATACTTTTCTGAACAGTTTGGTGTATAGGAGTTTACAATTTATGTACTGTGTCTTTATGCACAAACTTGGACAATTGGGATTTATTTCACTTCAGAGCATACTTAACAAGGGAAGCATTGATCCCTGATCACTTGATCCTCACAATTTCAGGGATTTTACTCCTGACAGGTACACCAGCGCTTGTGGCAGGCAACCAACCCTCTTCTGCTTGCTTAGTCAGTGAATTGACACTAGGATGCTGATTTTTTGGCTGGATTTTCGAATCCGCCCAAAAGAAAATTATATTGGCAACCTTGCAGCAGCAACAACAACAAAGAAATTTCGAAATCTGGAAACGTTGAAATCTCAAGGGAATTGAACTTGAGTATCAACAGCTAAAAAACACATAAACAGAATAAAACACCAAGGTAAGAAACTATAATATAACACTTTAGGGTCTATTAATAAGGAAAATAACACACTATGTTTGGAAAAAATGTCTTTGACTCACAATTTGAGGCAATAATCCACAATTCAAATTTCACAATAACACATGGGTTTGTTGATCAACATTGATTCTGGATTTGAATGGAATTGATTCATGATTCTGGTTTGAATCGAATTTACCCTGGTTGTCAACAATGATTCCAAGATCTCTTTCTTCATCCACACTTTGCAGCTCTTGAAGGTTTTTTTCTGCAGCTGGATTGACCATAGTATAGTTGAAACCTGGATTAGACTTGTCAAAAAGAATAACACTACATTTGTCAATATTGTAGCTCATGTGCCATGTTGTTGCCCAGTTTTGAATATGGTCAAGATCTGCTTGTAGTCACCCATGATTGACTGCACCAAACAACTTTGAGTCATCAGCATGGAGAGTTAGATGATTTGTAGTTAATTGAATAAGGGCACTACCCTGCAGGGTGCCACTGGTTACTTCACATCTCTCAGAGAGGATTGATTCTCCTTCATTAGTAAAAAGCGTCACTCTCTATCTGTAAGAAAAGCAGAGATTCAGCCCACAATGTCTGCATTAATTCCACATGAGATAGGTTTTTTGTTCAAGTGTGGATGTGGGACTTTGTCAAATGTTTTTGCAAGGTCAAGCAGCAAGACATGCACAGGTAAGCCCTGTCTGTTAAAACATCATAAGTCACCAGCAAATTTGGTTCTACAGGCTTTCCTAGTTGAAAACCATCTTGGCTGGGTAATCCCATTAAGTTTGAGATGCTTCATGACTGATTCATTTACCACTCTTTCCAGGATTTTACCAACCGCAAAAGTTATACTTATGGAACAGTAGTTTTCTGCACTTAATTTATTTCCCTTTTTGAACAAATGGGTGACAAAAGCTGTTTTCCAATCTGTTGGCACTTCCTTGGTACATAGGGAGACTTTGAATAATTGGGGAGTGGCTTGGCAATGTCTTGAGCAAATTCTTTAGAAGACATGTATGTAACCAGTCAGACCTAACTGGTTTGTTGACATCTAGGAATTTAAGTCTATTATTTAGTATAGTTTTTGACATCTTGCTTCTTTTTGTCTTCTTTCAGTTTTTTTTTTTTCCGTTTTGTTATAAGTTTAATTAAAGAAATGTTGAAAGTGTTATAACTACACAGTGAATCTGTCAATAAAACAAGTTGGATTTTTGGTTTTTGACCTTGGATATGGATTGCTTTGATTTTGACCTTGGATTTTGGATATGGACAGAGCAAACTTCATGCCTTGAGAAAATCTTAGGATTAAATTAGGGATATGCAATGTCTTCTTTAGAATGAAGAAGGAGAGCTCTTCAGATTTTAAGATTTGTTAAACACAGTGAATATTTTGCACATCAAAATTTTGGGTCCAATTCCTGAGCCACCCTGTGTATGAATAACTTTTCTAAACCTCCCTAAGCTTAATTAGAAATCGGGTTCTATTTTCTGTTGATACTGTCTGTTGATTCATCCTTGAGAAATTCAAACTATGAATAATTCAAGGACCTCTCCTTAGAACAAAACAGAAGTATAAAATTCACATATTTCCTTATTTTTGCCTTGAATGCAGTCATTTGACTGCCAGATCTCTCCCCCTTGGAAATATTTAGGCTTTAGATACCCATGTATCTTTGAAACATAGATAAAATGCCAGAATGTATAAAATTGAAGAAATATAATCATGCTTTTTCTCTTTGTTTTAAGGTGTAAAAGCCAAGCCTTGTGTACCCTTGTCAAAAATGGCTCGTGGTCAACAGAAGATTCAGTCTCAACAAAAAAGCTCAACAAAGGGCAGATCAAGCTAAAAAGCAAGCTGGACACAATCTAAGCGAACAAAAAAAAGCTGCTGCCAAGGCCCTAGTCCATATTTGCAGTGTCTGCAAGGTAAATGGTTTAGTTGGTCCAAGAAGAGAAAATAGTCTTTGGATGAATAATCCATAAGATTTTTCATCCCTTCCCCAGGGGCACCAACTCATGAAAAGATTTTTATTAATGAATGTAAAAAAATGTCTTCTTTGTTCATTTTTACCTTTTCTACCCTAGTTTTCTTCTTTAATGTTTTACTTTTTTGTCTTGATATTTGTTTTTTTTTTCTAACCATTCTTCTTCTATTTCACAGCAGGCGGGCTTTTCAGTTGATACTATTTAGCCCTTTTCCTTTTGCTTCACTATGTGGGCTACAGAGCTACTGGCTTGGCTGTCTCTTATTTATTAGATATTCTCAGATATCTTTCAGTAGATCTTTCGACTCAAGGAGTTCAAATATAAGATGATAGATATCGATTTCTGTGCTCTGTGTGCAAGTATAGTCGGCTAGGCTCTTGGCTGATAGTGAGATTTTGTGGTGTTTGAAGCACTTTAACAGTTTACAATGCAACATATGCTGTGCAGACGTCAGCATATTACATTCAAATAGGCAGCAGTCAATTGTTTCATTATTCATAATAATGAAAGGACAGGGAAACTGAACCACTTGAATTAGGAAACTGATACGAGAATGCAAGAAAGTTTAGTCCATTTGTTCCAGAACGAATTCTATGATAAATTCTAGAAAAATACTTATTGGGAAAGGGGGAAAGAGTAGGATTTTTCTTATTAAACATAATATCTGATAGTCTCCATTGGTAAATATCTCTAATGGGGATTGGTCTCCCACTTGGCTGGTCAATATTTATAGCATTTTTGCTATTTCATCAACCTGATGATTACCACTTGTACCAGAGTGGCTAGGAATATACTGAAGATAAGTTTCTTATGCACTTGAAGCAAGATTATCTATAATACTAAGACAATGATAAGTGTCAATATCCAGCTTATACTGAGGAGCTGAAGACAGCAACTCAAGGCTTGATAAAGAGTCAGAATAAACTATAATATTATTTGAATTAGCAATCAAGGGTTTATTTTCCATAAGGTATTCTAATGCCATGATTATGGCATTTAACTCTGCAGACGTTATAGACACATTATTATACAATCTCTCACCCATTGCAATTTTCAGGTGAGGAAGGAAGGCACCACTTGCTACCTTCTCATTCATTTTGGACCCATCAACAAAGACTTGGAAATGTTTTTATAAGTAATTGTATTAAGTTCAGCAAATTTTTTCTGGACAAAAGCGATGGGGGTTAAATCTTTAGTCCAGTTTGAGAAATCAGTGTTTATTATGGGGATTGACCAATTCAATGGAGGGCATTGGGGGAAAGTAGGTGCAATAGACTTTGTGGGTACAGGGAACTTCTTCTGAATATTGGCATTGGCATAACTTCTTCTTGTACATGGCTGGATTTCTTAACCAATTATGTAGGGTGTTTGAGCTATTTGATTCAATTTTGTAAGATGTTTTATCAAGAGAAAGCTACGTCTCTCCCTTATTGTTGCTAATCCACTCTCCATAAGCAGAAACTTGGTGCTTGTGGGTTTCCTAAGACCAAATATGAGATGTATTATATCGTTTTGTATTGTGTCAATTTTTTGCATCTGGGTCTTTGCACATGCACCATAGACGATGAGCCCATAGTCAATATGGGGTCTTATATGTGATTTATAAAACTGGAGTAAGGTTTTCTCCTTACAGCCCCAGGGTTTGGAAAGAAGTCTTTTTAGTATAATTGTTTTTCTATAGCATTTTTTTATTGTGTTTGAAATGTGCAGGTGGAAATTAAGTTTTTGGTCAAGCATGAGACCTAGGTAATTAATGGGATTATCTACTGAAATAGTTGTTCTATTTAGAGTTAGTCTTGCATTAACATGATTTCGCTTTCGGTGAAATTGGATTATTTTTGACTTGGTAGGTGCAATGGGTAAATCTGAATGTTGAGAGAATTTTTCAAATTGGAAAAGTGACTTTTGCAGCTTTGACTGTGCAATCTCAAAGGTGTTGTCAGATGGCCATAGTACTAGATCATCAGCATATTGTAGATTCGTGTGGGGGAGGTTCATGTCCCAGAGATATAGGGCAAAGAGGAGGCAGCTGAAGACTGCTCCCTGAGGAAGGCCTTTGGTTATTGTCTTTTGGGGTGAAGAGGCTGAACCTACACAAACAATGAAACTTCGCAATTCTATGAAAGATTTTATAAAAGATGCTAGCTTGGGGGTAGTCCAAGGTTTGCACGTTTAATTAAAAGGATTTGGTGGTTCACATTGTCATATGCCCCTTCAAAATCTAGGAAAGCTGCAACTAGGACATTATTTTTGGAGAATGATTCATTTATTGCATTTGTTAACAATGTGAAACCATCTGTCAAGGAATGGTGTTTCCTGAAGCCAGTTTGAGTGTGAGGGATCATATTATTTTTTTTCAACAAACCAGAGGAGTCGGTAATATATAATTTTCTCCATTATTTTCCCCATCACAGGAGTAATCACTATGGGCCTATAAGACTTGGGGTTATTTTTGGGTTCATTTTTTCTTTAGGATTGGTAGGAGGGACGAACATTTCCAGATATTGGGGAACATAGATGAAGCCCAAGCATGATTATAACAATTTAGAAGTTCCTGTTTATATGAAGGGGTGAGATTCTTTATCCATGTAGGGTGTATATTGTCATAGCTGCCGCTAGTCTTGGTCCTAATATGATGTATTTCCTGGATTGAAAATGGGCTGGTTATATACTCGGATCCTGGGCGAGGTTGGTAACTTGGGTTCATAGGAATTGGGGGCATTTTGCTACAATTATTTGATGTTAGCTTATTAACAAAAAGAGTGGCAAATAGCTTAGCTTTTTCATTATCATTGTCATAATGGGTATTATTATGTATAATCTCATACAGGAGTGGGTTGGGGGAAGTCTTTTTCCCACAGATGTGGCTTATGACTTTATGTATAATTGGCTCATGTGTTTCTCTGGAGAGATTGTTTGCAAAATTATTCCAGTAGTTATATTTAGCATTTATTATGGTCCTTTTTAGATTAGATTCTGCTTGTAATTTTTTTAATATGTAGTAGATGATGGTTTTTTTTTTAAGAACGTTCTCCTAGCTGCCTTTTTTGTTTTCCATTTATTTTGGCACTCATTTGTCCACCATGCTTTGGGAATATGTTTAGGGAAGGTTTTCCTGGGTGTTGTCCTGGGGATAGCATGATTAGCTGTATTTATTAGTAAAGATGCCAAAACTTCAGCATGTGTGTCAGCTGTTGCGTTTGAAATGCATGAATTTTGGGTGAAACTTGTAATTTCATCATTTAGGTTATTTTGGAACATAGGCCAATTTGCTTTAGTGTTGATATATTTGGAGGTATGTGATAGGGTTTCAGCAGGTTCGTTTAGGGTGCAAACTATGGCAAAGTGGTCAGTACATAGACTATCAATTTTATTTATATAAATTTTATTCAGAATATTTAAAGACACAATTTGTAGGTCAATTGTAGAGAAACTGCCACTTTTGGGGTTGAAATATGTATTCAGGTTTGGAGGGGTAGCAACAGCTAATTCATTATTATTTGAAGTCATATGCTCAATGAACTTACCAGCTTTATTTGCTGGTTTATTCCCCCCAAAAAGGCTGTGGGCATTAAAGTCTCCACAAATAATGATATTTTTCAACATATTAGAATTATTTATGTAACTGAAGAAATCCATGGCATCTGTAGTTTGGCCATTAGGGTTATAAAAGCTTAATATGTAAGTTTTTGTATTATTCAGCCAAACACTGATACCAATTGCATCAACATCATTTACAAAATCTGGAAAGTTGATGCCACAGAATTTTATATTATTTTTAACTATTAAAGCTACTCCACCTCCTTTTCTCTCTGATGATCTATCCTTTCTCAGGATAGTGTATCCCAGAGACTTTATTTGTTGATTTTGGGTTAAATGAGTTTCCTGGAGGCAAGCAATATTGATGGAATTTTTATTCATAAAAGATATTAGTTCATTTAACTTATTTTCTGTAAGTGATCTTATGTTCCACTGGAGTATTGATATGTGTTGTGTTGTTGATTTATTTTTCATATGACAGTGTATCAATGTTCAGCTTTGTTAATAGTAAAGCAAGATCATTTTTTTTGCTTGAATGAGCATATGATTAGGGATGTAGATTTTTGCCAATTCAGCAATGATTTTTGTTTTCTGTTGTTGTTGTATATTCATGGCCTGAACTGCATTGCAGTTTAGAATGAATAAGCATATATTTGGGGTTGCATGTTTGGTTTTGCATCCAGTTTGTCAGTTAAGGGATTAATTCCTGGTAGTGTTTCTGGTTTGTTTCTTGTTGGGAGGGGGGTGCCAGGCCGACCTCATCTCAATAGGCAAGGAGGCTTGTTGGCTTGGTGATTCTTTCTGATAGAGATGTGAGCTAGGGGCTTAAAGGATGGCGTTTTGTAAGGAGTACTTGATGCATTTGGAGTGTTTGACTTGGGGAGTTTTATTTGATTTCAATGTAGGTTTTATTTGGTGTGATTGGGCAGCATTTTCTTCCATAGCTGCAAAAGGGTATGGAATGGCCTTCTCTGTTGCTATTTGGAGTGTTAGTGCTCTTTTCTTATATGCAGGGCATTGTGATTTATTGGTGGATTCATGTGGGCCTTTACAATTACTACAGGCTAGGAAATTTCATTGCATTTATTTGTTGTGTGTCCCAGTTTCAGACACTTCTGACACTGGATAGGCTTTGGCTTGTATTCCTTGTGCGGTTTGATTTGCCCAAATAGGAATAACTTTTCTGGGATATTATTTTTTCCTTCAGTGTAAATAAGAAAGATCTACTTGTTTTTAATCCATTAGAGTTGGGTTTACCCAGTTGAGTGACATCTTCTACAGGGTTGTGTTACCAGTCCTATCTGAGAGCCCTTCTTTTAACTCCTGAATTGGTATTTCTAGGGGAACATTATATACTACTATTTTTGTTGGGGATTGTTTTGGGTTCCATTTAGATGAATTAATTGGGGTATTCAGAAGAGATTTTAGATTAAGTATTATGTCTGCTGATTTCTGATCTTGGACAGCTATTAGCAAAGATCCATCACGGTGAATGTTAAGAAAAAACATTGATTTTAACATTTGAAAATTGCAACCCTTATTGTAGTAATCTTTGTTATTTCAAAGGGGTATTAGGAGTAATTTTGAGGTAAATGCCTAAGTTTTGGGAAGGAGAAACTTGGACAGGGGGAGGGGAAATACTTTTTATTGGGGACGTTTTTTTTCCTTTTTTTGGAGCTCCTAGAAAGGACCTCTTGAAATCCATTATCATCTATGGTGACATTAGCTCCAACACTGATCATTGTCCTATTCTCAGAATTTGAGCTTTCATGTGAGCTTTGTGATAGAGAGCTTGACCAGCCAAGATGGGGCAAAAATGGATCAATTTCATTAGTATTTAGGGTGGGATCCGGAGGGACTTTTTTCTTTTAGGGGAGTTCTTTGCATTGCCTATTGGAATAAGCTTTAAGCTAAACAGGAAAATATAGTAATATGATACAAGACCGTCTGCACTCTACTATGGGGAAAACTTCACCATCCACAAAAGAAAACACCACAGTTTGGCCCTGAGGAGGATTTGAGCACGATTGGTTCGGTACAACTACTGATAAATCGAGACAATAATTCACAAGAAATTTATTTTTAAATTTCTTAAAATGTTGCTGCTGTTGATGAACCATTAGCTCAATCCACAAAATTATCTTCTTCTTCTGTTTCAGATTAAGTTGTACTTTGTATACTTTATACCATTTAGTTGTACTTCTTATAAAAAGCACCTGGAATCCTAAATGGGTTCCTTTTGGCTTCTAATTGCACATTTTCACAATCATAATACAATTTAAAAAAAAAATACAATATTCAATACAATACAACTCAATGCATACTACAGGATTTGATTGACATTTTGAAAGTGGATGTACTTGAGCTGCCTGTTCCCTGCAGTTTAAGGCCTACAGGTCGGCTGGTACCAATACAGCTCTTCCTGCTCACTCAAGCTCTCTTTTGCAGTGAGCACTCATATATATATATGAGTGAGCAGGAAGAGCTAAGTTTTTTATTTTTTAAAGAAGGCCATATTTATTTATATATATATATATATATATATATATATATATGATATGAGAATCTATATATATATATATACTATATATATATATATATATATATATATATATAGTGAGCATATATATATATTATATACTATATATATGAGTGAGCAGGAAGAGAGCAGGAATAGCTGTATTGGTACCAGCCGACCTGTAGGCCTTAAACTGCAGGGAACAGGCAGCTCAAGTACATTATATATATATATATATATATATATATATATATATATATATATATATATATATATATATATATATATATATATATATAATATATATATATATATATATATATATATATATATATATATATATATATATATATATACACTAGTATATTAAATCCCTCAATATATATATATATATGATATATATCTATATATCATATTATATATATATCATCTAAATTATTTTATATCTATATATAGATATATATATCTAGCATCAATATATGTCTCTCTGTAAAAAATCCCTCAAAGCCTCTTCGCATCAATGGAAGCTGGTAAAGAAAGAAGCACCCACAATCAGGTTAATATCTGGTGGAAGTTTAAATTTTGGAGATAGGATATGCAGCTTATAAATTCCAGGGGTACTTGCTGTGCATTCGAAGAGAAGGTGTTGAAATGTTTCTTCAGTCAAGTTGCAGAGCCTACAATTGTGTTACTATGTTACTTATATCTGTATTCTTCTTGTCTCAGTATTACTGCTAAGTTTTTTATTTTAAAGTAGGCCATATTTATTTTAGGCTTTTTGAAATTGGAACCAGAGCAGGAGGAGGCTTTTCATAAGGATTGTGGTTTCTGATTGCATCTTAGTGCGATTGAGTACTTTTGAGAAACTTGTGGGTTGATAGACTTTGCTGTCTCTGCAGAGAGACGGTACACTTTTTCGTTATAAAGGATCCCTAAGAATATGCTGGAAAGCCACTGCTTTGTCAATCTTGGATAAAGTATTCAGTTGTTCTCTTATCTCCTGGAAATCAATGTCCCTTTGCGTTCCAGGTTAAACTTTTCATTAGTTTAAAAGCAGCCAGAGAATCCAAGAAGATTGCTACTTTACTCCGATGGGAATGTATATTTTTGACCGCCTTTAGTAATTCAACTACTGCTGCAAATTCAGCCGTCAAAACTGAGGGATCCAGTTAAAGAGGCTTTTACATGGACAGAGAGGAATGTGGGATTATTGCTGCTGTGGCGGGTTTATTCTCTACAAGGGATCCATCAGTATAAATATGCAGATGATCTTTGAACTCTGTAGCTTTTTTTTTTTCTTAAAAATTCAGCCATAATTAGTTGGGGCGGAATATTCTCCTTTTTGTGCTGTATAAGCTTCAGGCTGACATTTGGTGGGCGAAACTTCCATGGAGGAGGGAAAAGAATCAACCTGAATTTTAGCCAATGACCAGTTAGGACAGAGTGCTGAAAAAGTTTGCCAAGATGCAATTTCAATATGATTCTGGTACCTAGTGCTTCCATGACAAAGAGTGAAATAGGGTGCCGCTCCTCATAGGCTCGAATCCTGGTATAATATTTGACAGTGGTTTTGGCTATTCTCTCGCTTATAGGTACATCTGCTAATTTCCTGGTACAATCACTAGAAGTGTGTGAGTACAAGCCAAGAGCCATTTGGAGTGTCATGTCCTGGATTGTTTCCAATTTGGACAGGTTTTTTCATTGGTATGGCCATAAGCAACTATCCCATACTCCATTTTTGGCCTTATATATTGTTTGTAAAAATTCCCAATATAGTTTGTGAATTTCCCCAATTTGTAGGAGCAAGTCTGTTTAGAATTGAAATTCTTTTCAGGCACACCTCTTTCGTCACCTCTGCTTTTTTATTCCAAGTCCATCGATGGTCTATTTTCAATCCCAGTAATCTGCATTCTTTGTCTATATCAAGTCTCTCTCCTCCAGTACAATTTGAGCCATTGGATTGGAAATGTTTTTGTTATTGAACATCATCGCTTTTATTTTTTTGGGCTTATAGACTCATTCCAAATACTTGGGAGAGTCGAACTATTATTTTCTGAGCAGAGTTTAATTTTCTAATTGCTTCGTTATGACTCTCTCCTACTTCCCAAATGGTGAGGTCATCTGCAAAGGTTGCTAGCCCTAAATTCTCACTTGAAAGTTCGAGCTCGGCTAGAAAGAGGAGGAAAAGAATTGGGCTGTGGTCATCCTTGCAGCAAACCCTGCTGGTACCTACAAGAAGGGGAGGTAGCTTCATTGATCTTCACTTTTAATCTTCTAATATTAAGGAAATCAGAGATAAAATAGATGAATTTGTCTGGGAAATTCATTGTCTTTAAAATTTGACATAACTTTATTATGTAACTCTAATATTTTGTCTAAAGCAGATTCAAAGTC